>CAUYON010171644.1:0-15802 GCA_963573935.1 Arctocebus calabarensis
ATGGGATTTTTGGCTTTCTTCATGTGGATTAATTTGAGTTCTCTATAGATCCTGGATATCAAACCTTTGTCTGATTCAAAATATGCAAATATCCTTTCCCATTGGGTAGGATGTCTATTTGCTTTGGTTGTTGTCTCCTTAGCTGTATAGAAGCTTCTGAGTTTAATTAAGTCCCATTTGTTTATTTTTGTTGTTGTTGAAATTGCCCTGGCAGTTTTCTTCATGAAGTCTTTCCCCACGCCAATATCTTCCAGTATTTTTCCTATGCCTTCTTTCAGGATTGTTATTGTGTCATGCAATGTCATAAAGGACTTAAATTTTAGTCCTTTATCCAACTTGAATCAATTTTTATGAGTGGAGAAAGGTGAGGATCCAGTTTCAGTCTTTTACATGTGTATATCCAGTTTCCCCAGAATCATTTATTGAATAGGGAGTCTTCCCCCCAAGGTATGTTCTTGATTTGTTTAGAATACTGAGTTTTTAAAATAAATGGTTTCATGATATCTTCAGTGAACACATCTTGTGGTAGTTGATCCCAACAAACTTAACTATAATTGTAATGGTTTGGAAGACCTAAAGTTTTAGAGACACAGATTTATTCTATCTATGGTCTAGTGGAAGTGACCTGGAACTGAATAATCAAATTGACCTTATCCACTTTATATTACATATCATGTAAATTAAGTTGAATGTCTTTCTTCCAAAGTTACTGCCCTCTAGCTACTATGATGAAATGTACTCCAGCTTACCTTTAACTTCTCCTTTCCTCTCACTTGTTAATATTCAGTTGGAAGTTCTATTTTCTCAGCTTTTGAATGAAATGCTTTATTGGACCATTTTCAATATTTTTATTTACTGTGAAATAGATACAAAAATAACATAATTTTGTTGGCACAAAATATCCTTATTTCAGAAATAATGCAAATAGCCTTTACTTCTCTACTTGTCTCCATGTAAAACTTATTGAAAATCACTGTTTAGAGTAATTTTCCTAAAATACTGCTTTTACACCTGCTGGAAATTCAGTACTAAGTAGTGAAAATTATCTAAATTTCTCTATGGCAATTTCAGTCAATTCTCAAACTGCTTTCTTACATTTCCTTCACAGGTTTATGTTATCTTTCTCCACAATTTGTTGTCTCAACTTTAGCCCAAGTAGTCTACTTGTGGTCCATTACCCACATTCCTATTTCTAATGTCCTTATCTAAAGTTTCCCTCACCACACCACTCCTATCTCCCTATCAAAATTGTGCCAAACTTCAATCTTCAACTTAAAATCTTTTTCTTCCACTGTATTATATTGCCATAATCCAAAGAAAATTTCCATTCTTTAGTACTTATAAGAATTAGTATCTGCACTATTCATTTCAGTCTTCATTTGCTATTTTAGATGCTTGGTTATTTCTACATACAAATTGGGGATCCTAGGTGATATGGCTTTATACACATTTAACCTAGATGAACAGAAACTACATTTCCTGAAATCCCCCTTTCTGTATAATTCCACTCTAGAATTCATCACAAAAGTAAGGTGTGAGTAGTGTGAAAATTGCTGAAAATGAGAAAGCAGCCATTTGTGTGCCCTGGAGGTTGCTAGAAGGTGCACCAAGTGTCGACTGAAGCCCTTTCCCCGTTTACCTCACCCATCTCTTCCACCTCTGTTATCCCCGAGATGGTAATAATAGCCCCTCTCCGTCCTCTTCCTCAGCTCACTCAACATGAAGCTGAAGAAGATGAAGACTTTAGGACTATCCTCTTTCATTTAATAAATAGTAAATTTATTTTATTTTCTTTATGATTTTTCTACAAAGCATTTTCTTTTTCTACCTTACTTCATTATAAGACTACAGTGTGGCATATATATGTATAACATACAAAATACGTGTTAATCATGTTGTCAGTAAGCCTCTGCTGAATGGTAAGCTATTACTAGTTAAGAGTTTGTGCAATCAAAAATTATATGCGATTTTTTTTTACTGTATATGGGGTTGGCACATCTAACCAAACAAAAGATTCAAAGATATAAATAGATTGAAAGTGAAATAGGATGAAAATATATATTTTATGCAAATAGTAAAAAAAGAGAGGTGGATTATTTATAGTAGTGTCAGCCAAAACACACTGTATGTCAGAAACTATCATGAAAGATAAAAACAGCTATCATAGACTGTAAATATAATTCAAAAGTTAATTATTAACGAGGGCTCAAGCGATCCTCCTAACTCAGTTTCCTAAGTAGCTGGGACTACAGATGTGTACCACTGAATCTGGCTAATTTTTCTATTTTGGGGGAGAAACAGGGTCTTTCTCTTGTTTAAGGTAGTGTCGAGCTCCTTCCATCAAATAACAGAGTGAGTACTGGTCTTTAAAAAAAAAGAAAGAAATATATATAAATAGTTGTCTATTTTAAATTGCACATAAACTTAATGGACGCTTATATATCTCAGTTATAAACATACATGCAGCAAATCACAGAGTGTCAAAATATGTAAAAAACACCTTGACAGTATTGAAGAGAGCAATAGTTCTACAATAATAGTTGGAGCCACTATGCACCACTTTCAGTAATGCATTAGGACAGATAATCAGTATGAAAATAGGGGAATTAAATGACATTAGAAAACACCTAGGCCTAACAGACAGATAATGAACACTGTCCAAGAATATCAGAATACATGTTCTTCTCAAGTGTACATGAACACTTTTCAATACAGATCATATGTTAACTCACTAATAAATTCTGATTAATTTTTTAAAGATTGAGATCATGCATGGCATCTTTTATGAGCACAATGTAATAAAGCTATAAATCAATAGCAGAAAGAAAACCAGAATATTCAAAAACACATGAAGAATATATTTAAAAGCAAAACCTCTTAAATAGCAATTGAGTTGGAGAAAAAACTAGATATGAAATTAGAAAATATTTTGAAATGAATAAAAATGATGACACAACATATCATGACTTACAGGATGTAACAAAGTCAGTGTACAGTATGAAATATACAGCTGTAAATACCTACATGGAAAAAGAAGTCAAATCTAAAATCAATAGCTTACTATCACACACTGAGAAATTAGGGGGGAAAAAGGAGCAAACTACACCTAAAGGAAATAGAAGGAAGTGAACAATAAAGATCTGAGTGAAAATAGTTAAATAAAACAGAGAAATAGAAAGAATATATAAAACTAAACATTGATTCTTTTAAAAGTTTATTAAATTGACAAACTTTTACCTAGAATGACAAAGAAAAAAGAGAGACAGCATTAAAAATAAAAGTGTGAATATTATTGACCTTAAAAAGAAGAATTATAAAAAATGTTATGAACAATTATAGCCTGATTCCTCATCCCTTAAGTTTGGGTTGTACATAGTGACTTTCTTTCACAGACTAAAGTAGAAAGAAGAAAAAGAGTAGCTCTAAGTAGAGAAATGCTGCAAATACTATGTCGGGCAGCTAATTCAGGTCAACATCAGTAGTAATAAATCAGGTTGATATGACATAATGTAACTAGCACTTCAGCTTGGCAGCTTTCCTTCCAAAATCTATAACTCCGGTGTAATCACGAGAACATCAGACAAATTTTCATAGAGGGGCATCCTATAATATGCCTAAGATGTGTTCTTCAAATCTGTCAATGTCATCACAAACAAAAGATGAGAAGTTGTCACAACTCAGGAGAAACATGTCAACTAAATGCCATGTGATGTACTAGATGGGATCGTGGAGCAGGCGAAGGACATTAAGTTAAAAACTGAATAAACAATTTAGTTTAATTAATTATAAAATATAAACGGACTAATATTTTAATTAGTCCATTCATATTTACAAATGAACCATTTAAATGTATAATATTAATAGGGGGCAACGTGTGAGGGATACGTTAGAGCTCTCTTCACTATATACTTAATTTCCCTATAAATCTAAAACTTTTAGAAAAAGCATATTCTATTAATAATACATATGCATAGACAAGTGGAACCATCTTTTTTGGAATTGAAGGTTAAAGAGCAGTTGCTTCAGGGAAAAGTGTAAGTTAATACCTGGCACTGGTAGTGGAAATTCTTTTCTTCTAAGTCATTCGTCATTTTTAGAAAGTCGGGTGATATGCCTTAAATCAGCTCTTTCTCCAACTGGAACTAAAAATACACTCTGAGGGTATATATCCAAAAAAACGAGAGAAAAGGAGGAGAGAAGTACAAAAGTGAAAGTGAGCCACCTTTATCACTTTGCCACCTTTTCTACTCATTCGACGTGTTCCCAATACATTGTTTTGCTAAAGGTAACTTGCTCCTTCATCTCCACTGATTTGTTATATTTCCACTGTTGGAATACCCCGCCACACTGAGGATGTTTGGCTTGGATACCTGGGAGGGTCTAGTGCCTTGAGAGCTAGGTGAGGACAAAAGATTTTCCTGGTTCTAAACATAAGCTATCACATTAAAGTGAAAATATAAATAAGATTTTCAAATAAGCTATGTGTAACTGTGTAGTCTTCAGCACTTTTTCTTAAACTGGATGATTGCTTTCGGATAGCACCAACACAGAGCTGTGAAGCATTATATAAACCTAAATGACAGCTTCCCAGGCTTAGTTTGTTTTTATTTTACACTGTTATGCCCTGAAGACTTCCTTTATACTTCTCTGGGATTTTGTCATTTTTATATTAATTTATAGTAAACAAAACAACAGTGTGGGTACTAACAGCATTTTTTAAATAAACACAGAATGTATTGTGTTTATTTTCTTTTAATGTAGCTTAAGGATAATAATTTTGTTGCCATGTTAGCCTAAGGAACATATTAAGTCAAAACTTTAAGGTTCCTCTCAGGACTCATTCTTAAATTTAGGTGATCAAATAGAGCCAAAATTTGTAAAGCACTTTCCCATGATTTCATCTCATTTGCCTTCAGTTTATGTGATTAGGAGCTGCCTCTTTTCTTTCTTTAGTAAGTCTATTAACCAATATCTATTGATCAATCCATTCTTCACCAGATTATATTTTGTGTATTGCTAGATCAATGACAAGACTGACAAGTTGCCTATCTTTAAAGGACTTTATGTTCTAGTGAGTTGGCAGACAATAAACAGATAAATATATAAATGTATAGTATGATATAGGAAATGATAAGTTATATCAAGAAAGAAAAATCCATTTAGAAGACAGACAAACAAAAGGTTTTGTAGTTATATTTATAGTGACCTCTAAGGAGACAGCAATTGATAAAAGATGTGTATGAGCTGAGTGTATACATCACACAAATACCACAGTATCTTAGGGGGGGAAAGAAACTCAGAAGAGATCTTGCCTGATTTAAAAAACAAACAAACAAAACAAAACAAAAAGGATTTTTAAACAAATGAAGTTGCAGAGATGGTACCATTGGCCAGATCATAGAGGACATAAAACAATTTTATAATGGTCTTCAATATTTGGACACTTTGCTTAATAATTATGTGATTTTGTTTTCATTCTTTTTTTTTTTGCACCATGGCACTCAACCCCAGGGTGACAGAGTGAGACTGTTTAAAAAAAAAAAAAAAAAAAGAGCAATAGGGATGACATTTGTTCAGGCCAACATGTACCAGATACTTTATTTATATGTATACTGTGTATACACACACATACTATCCTGTTTATTTTTGCAATAACACTGCTAACTAGTTGCATATTTTTATCATTTATTGAAGAATAATATTCCTAAAAGTGCATAAATCACAAATAAGTGTAAGAGAGCTTAACCATCACTTGGATCAAGGAATGAAATATAACCAGTACCCAGGCTTCATTTCACCTCTAGCATTAATGTTTAACAATAAATGCAAAAGTTTAGTTGATTTCACAAATCAGGAACCATGGTGACACCATAGCTGACAGCAACTTTGAACTCCTGGGCTCAAGTGATCCTCTTGCCTCAGCCTCCCAAGTAGCTAGGGTTACAGGCACCCACCACAACAACCTGGCTGATTTTTCTATTTTTAGTAGAAACAGGGTCTAACTCTTGCTTAGGCTGGTTTTGAACTCCGGAGTTCAAGTGATCTGCCCAGCTCAGCCTCCCTGAGTGCTAGGATTATAGGCATGAGTCTCTGTGCCCAGCCCGTTCCTATTTATTTTATAGTTTTCCACGTTTTTTCCCCAGCCCAACAAAACTAAAGATTTCTAGCTTGTTTTTTTTTGTTTGTTTGTTTTTTGCAAAAGAGCTGACTATAAAGTACATAAGCTTACTTTAGAAAAAAAATACATTCCATGGTTATAAAAAATAAAAATCCAAACCAAACCAAAACCAAACCCTGAAATCCTACAATCAGCCACCAGCTTCCTTTTACCCTTATCAACCTATTCTGGTTCTCCTCTCCTTTTCTTATGAGATACTTTTCTTTTCTTTTCTTCTGAGGATAGATCCATTCTGTTTCTGAGATATGTTTGTTTAATATTTCCCCCTTTTTAATTTTCTTTTCTATCCATTATTGGTCAATTAAAAGAAGGGCAAGAGGGGCAGTCAGAGTGCGTGTAGAATCCTTCAAAGCCATGGATGGTGGGGAAAGACTGCATAGAGTTAGACTCAAGCTGTCACCCTGGATAGAGTGCTGTGGCATCACAGCTCACAGCAACCTCCAAATTCCTGGGCTCAAGCGGGTCTCCTGCCTCCGCCTCCCAAGCAGCTGGGACTACAGGCGCCTGCCACAACGCCCGGACATTTTTTGGTTGCAGCCGTCATTGTCGTTTGGCGGGACCAGGCTGGATTCGAGCCCACCAGCTCAGGTGTACATGGCTGGTGCCTTAGCCCTTTGAGCCACAGGCGCTGAGCCGCTAAGGTCTCTTTTGAATTTCTCTCCTTTTTAATTTCCTCAATGTTCTTAAACTTACTGTGGCTTCTTCTTTCTTGCTTTTGTAATAATGCTCTGATTGTTTTTATCTTAATTCTTCTATCATTCCAAGGGGATTTGAATACTTCTCCATTCTTTTCCTTCTTCCTTCTCTCCTCCCCTCCTTGTGTTTCTGGCTGCCTTCCCTCCCCTCACTCCTTCCTACCCCCTACCACCTCCTTTTCTCTCTCTCTCCATCTCCATTCCATTCTTTTTTCTTTAAAGTTTAAGTTTTAACTTAAAGTTTTTATAGATGTTTTTCATTTGGCTAGATCTTCATATAGTTTATATGTTTGATATGCAGAAACTCTGTAAGATGACCATCCAAGGGACTATAACAAACTGCTCAACATACAGAGGTGGTCAACATAAGGGACGAGTCCTACTGCACGGATACATACACTTGGTGCATGTATTGTCTATGAAAATTAGGTCAACTTAGAGAGGTGGTTAACCACGGAGGCTCTGCTATTTGTTTTGAGTACCAGAGCAAACATTCTCACCAATAATGGAAAACTAAAAATCATGATTTAGTTTTGTAAGTACAGAATGCCTATGGCTTGCCTGAAACCTTTTAGAAAATTTCTTACTTGTAAACACTCTCACCTTAAGAAATCAGCTAATGCCTGGGGACTCTCCTTCTTATGTTACTTACTTGAATTAATTCTGAGGCCTGCCAGTAAGCAAGAAAAACCGTATACTCAATTCCTCCAACTAACTTGACACCATCTCAGGATTACACAGTGTTTTTTGTTGTTATAGGAACCCGATAAAACCTTAGTGTGATTGTAACATAGCAACGTACTTTATTTGGGGAAGGAGAATTTTACAATTTAGTGGCAGCATTGAAAGTTAGCATTAACTCTTATGGACATGAACTAGGACAGTGAAGCAGACAACTTCTAGGAATATTTCTTGAAACCATTTCATATCTTCTCCTTGACAGTCCTGATCCAAGCTGATTATCAGTTCCAAATTCACTAAAGTTCTCAAACCATGAATTTTATTTTGTCCCAGAAAAATTAGAGTTCGCCTGTTGGAATACTTTTTATCTCATTAGAATTGTTTGCCTAGGCTCAGCACCTATGGCTAAAGCAACTAAGGCACCAGCCACGTTAAAAAAAAACACGCTCTGTCTCAAAAAAAAAAAAAATTGTTTGCTTAAAAATTCTTGATGACATTTGTATTCCTCATCTAACCGCCCACTTTTGTTTTGTCAAAAATTGCAATTGCCTAAGAATGAAAAACACTCCAGAAGGGTATTTTCAACCTTTTTTTATCTCATGGCACACTTGAACACATAGTTAAACATCTATGGGACACGTAAATTATGTTGATCAAAAAAAAAGAGCAAAAAAAAGGGAATATACTCATCATGGTTTGAACTTCTTTCAAAAATAATTTAATTAGTGATCTTTAAAAATTTTCACTGTTGTGGCACACCGGTTGAAAATCACTGCTCTGGATCAGTCAACAGACAGTTCCAAGAGAAAATATCTGGCCCATGGATAGTTGATACTCAGCCATATCAACTATCCTGGCCATAGATGACAAACCAAACCATCTATTCAGGAATTAGACATAATGAAGTACAGGAAAAACCTGCTAAATACAGAATTATAAACATTGAGTTATTTTTATTTTTATTTTTCAGTCCATCTCTACCAGGCTAAATATCTGGTCCATATATTGATTTTTAATTAATAGAAATTCTTCATATATATCATAAAGTATCACAATTACATCAAAAAATATAATAGAATTACACACAACACTTTGAAACTTTCCAAATAAGCAAAAGTGTTTCTAGTACAAGTAATGTGGGAGAAAACATTATTTTTATTTAATAGTATATCTTTTAAAAATAATATAGGCATATTCTAAATACTATTTTGACCCATAAGTATCAATATTAATGGACTTTTTGGTCATTGATAATAAAAATATTCATGAATATCTAAAGACTGTCTCATTCATTATTTTGCCAATGTCCTTTCTTTACATTGTCTTTATCCCATAATATGCTGCTTTTATGTTACCACACTACCAAATCCGACCTTTTCTCTTTAATACAAATTCCATTTTGACATTCTCAACCATACTTACACTTTGAATATGTCCCTAAATCACCATTTTCTTGAAAATTGGACTGTCTAAAAAAAGGTGCTAGGTTGCGTAGATAGATTTTAACAGGGCAACTGTTAAGAATTCTATGGGCTTCTATAGGGAAGCCTGAAATTTACTGATAGATGTGAAGGGTGCTAGGAATCTGTAATTCCACCTTACCTGATCAATTTCAATTAATATCATGTCAATAGGTTCTTCTGATTCTAAAGTTTGGATCAGGAAAAAAAAAAAGATTAAAAGACCTGGAAATAATGTAGCAAAATTTTTCTAGTGTAAAATTAATGGAACGGGAACTAAACAAAAATAAAAAGTACATAATATGGAAAAACCTGTGCATGCATGGTAAGATTTCAATGAAGATTGATGGCATGTGCAAAAAAGAAAAAATAGAATGTGTTCATTAGATATTTCAGACATAACTTTTCAGCATTTACAGACAACCTTATGTAGTAGATACATGGACATCAGTCTGATTGGACAATAATAGGTCTCAATTTACTGTTAGGATATCTTCACTAAAGGAGGCTAAGATAAGAAAATTTATATACACACAGAAAATAACTAAGCTTTTGCCCATGAGTTTGGGATATTTTGGAGAAACGAAAGCAGAAAACTCCATCTTGAGTGTACTGAAGACGTACCAAGCTAAATGACAATAAAATTTGAAAATAAGGGAATAATAAAAACCACATACCAGACAATGATCATAAAAGAAAACATTCACAGTGATGAGTTTTGTCCAAACTATTCACTAATGTACAAAGATGAAATGATTTAAGAAATGATTATTTGGGCGGCACCTGTGGCTCAGCGAGTAGGGTGCCGGCCCCATATGCCAAAGGTGGTGGGTTCAAACCCAGCTTCGGCCGAACTGCAAAACAGAAAACTAGCCAGGTATTGTGGTGGGCGCCTGTAGTCCCAGCTACTTGGGAGGCTGAGGCAAACAAAAATCGCCTAAGCCCAGGAGTTGGAGGTTGCTGTGAGCCGTGTGATGCCACAGCACTCTACCGAGGGCAATACAATGAGACTGTCTCTACAAAAAAAAAAAAAAAAAGAAAAGAAAAAGAAAAAGAAATGATTATTTAATAAAAAATAAAATTAAAAATGAATAGTGGGTTAAATAATGTGTTCTTAGATGTTTTAATGACTGGTAGGAAAAGGCGCCATAAAAGGCCTCATTAGAGAACTTTCCTGTTTATTTATTGTGCCCAGCAGATGATCTTTGCAAAAGCATTTGTTCCTGATATTTTCCAGAATATAAGATTCTGTAAGAGTTTACAGAGGCCAAAATTGACCTTAAAATAAAAATGAATTCTCAGACATTACCCGTATATAAATTTCAGAAAGATAATCTCTAATCTGTCTTTGACGACCAACTGATAGTGCTAGAGCATCTTCATGAAATCTTGCTAAATCCCTATATCACCCACCCAAAAGATAAATTGATCCCTGTTCTTAACCCACACTAGTGAGCAAATTTGACAAAATTGCTAAGAAAGTCAGCAGCTCATGCTTCACCTGTCAAGAATTTAAACTTAGTAAAATTTTAATTTAGGACAAAAGTGAGAGTCTAAACATTAGTCTTTACTTAAGCCCATTAAAAGAGCTTTATATGATTAATGTCTGCTAGAAAATTTTTACTATATTTTGGTTGTGAGATGCTTTTAAGGATAAGTCAAAATCTTTTCCTCTCAAACATCTATGTTTCTCAGAGAAGCATCATAGTCATTCAATTCTGTGTCTTCTATTTGGAGATACCTAACTACTTTTCCAGTGACTATTTCTTTTAATGTTACTGTTACCAAGTAGTTCTTCAATGCATTACCACTTACTCAAAAGCTCCACTGTTCATAACATCACCAATAATTAAAACAAAGGAGAATGGACAAAATGAATTCTCAAAATTAACCAAAATTTCAGATACACTAGAACTTTTCTGGCCCAAGCTCCTGCCCTTGACTTTAAGGTTAGCGATATCAGTTTCACTGAAGCTCACTGATTTTCCCCTCTTAAGAACTACCACCCATGCAACTAGAAATATCACCCCAATCTTACATGTTGTCATGTTGTGAGCATGATTGAATACTGCTAGGGACTATATGATACCCTCACTTTCATCATCAGCAGGTATGGGCATCTTTTTCTCCACACCCTACAAAGCAAACTTCCTAAGACCTAAAGCCTAAAGACTCAGTTTTCTGAAAACTTCATGATAGCAATACAATTCTTGATCCCCAATGAATAGGATCTTAGAAGGTACTTTTAGCAATTGACACAGAAATGAAAATTGTAAGAATTGATTATTGAATTTACATCTACTGACTAAAGAAACACAAATCTCCATGGACAATAGCTATGGAAGTCTGAACCCCAAACTGAGAATAGGTTGCAATCTTCTGAAGGTGCCAGGAGCCCAAGTACTGCTAGATGCTCTCTGAATCAATTACATGATGACCCAAAGTGAACATGTCAATGCAATTCTGAGTATTTCCTGCAGGTCAGGACTGGTCATGACAAATTCCCTCAGTGCTTGCTTGTCTGGAAAATACTTAATTTCTCCATCAATTACAAAACTTAGTTTTGTGGGACACAAAAGTTTTAGGGTGGAAGTTATTTTATTTAAGAAGATTGAAGATAGGGGCCTACTCTCTTCTGGCCTATAAGATTTTGGCTGCTTATAGAATTTTCTCTTCTATTTTTACTCTGGCCATGTTTCCAACACCTGAGTTCCAACGATCAACCCACCTTGGCCTCCTAGTGTGCTAGGATTACAGGCAGGAGCCACCACACTGGGCCAACATTTTAAGCTTTACAGTTTAGAGTGGTATTAGCAAGAGTTAAGACTTTGGGATTGTTGGGATGACATGAAGATATTTTACATGTGGAAGGAACATAAATGGGGGTCAGGGCAGAATGATAAGGATTCAATTGTGTTGTCCTGTTATTCATGTTGAAGCTCTAAACCCCGATGTGACTATCTGTAGAAGTAGTAATTAAAGCTAAATATTAGGTCATAAGACTTGGATCCTACTCTGAGACGACTGGCATTTTCACAGGAAGAGAAAGACACTAGGGAGTCTTCTTCACCAAGGAAAGGTCATGGGAGGACACAGCACAAAGGGGGCCATCTGCAAACCACAGAGAGAGGCTGGGCAAGAAGCCAATCCTGCTGTCCTTTAGTCATGGACTTCCAGCCTCCAGAATATGAGAAAATAAATTTATGCTGTTCCATCTGAAATATTTTTTATGGCAGCCCAAACTGACTAATGCAATTGAATAAATAGCCATGTCCAGGTAAAAGGGAGATGACTACCTAGCTTTCCAAGGCAGGCCCATATAAATTCTGGGACATCTTTTTTTTTACTTCTGCTTAGTAATTCATATCATTACGTGTTTCTAGGGTAGTTATTTTGATGTTGGTTATTGTGTGTTGCCGTTTTGTTCATGTATTCCCCTGGGTCTCAATGCCATTCTGCAGCTGCTCACATGTCTGCAACAGAAATGATCTCATCACTCAGCAAAAGGAATGGGAGGTCAGGCCTTTATCCAGCCTCAAACTATTTTTTCTGAGATGAAAATATTGCCTAGAGATTGCAACAGTGGACAGTGACGTCCATATTAATATGGCTGCTAATATGACTGAACAAGTACTTTTATCAGTTACGAAAGACTATCAGAACCCCATCAATTATGTAATTACAATTGCATTATATTAGGTGACTCTTGAAAAATAACAAAAAAAGCTTTCTTCTCCGTTCAAAACTTCTCAGGATAAGAATTCTTGCCTTATGAATCTAGCACCCCAGTTTGGTAATTCTGTCTTCAGCAGTCTGAACCCAAACTATAAGCAGAAAACAAATAAAAAGAAAGCTTATCTTCTCTCAGATGAAACCTTTCCAGGTTTATCTATGTACTGTTTTCTATTGTTAAATGAATTATCAAACTCTGTTTGCTTATATTGTAAGTTTGTAAATTTGCAGTGAGACATTTTCAATTTCAAGCATTTAGTCTTTAGTTTTCCTGTTGCTTGCCCACTAATGTTTCAAATTTTAAGATCATTAATTGTTTGTACTTTCTTTAGGTTTTGTTGTTGTTATTTTGATATGTTTTCGTTCAATGTTTAATTCATTTATAAATTGCGTTTAGTATTATGGAGTTTATTTTATCTTTATTTTTGACATTTATTGATAGGCATTATAAAATAATGTATGGTCTATTTTATAAATTTCTGATGGGTGCATGAAAATAAATTCTAATTCTATTATCTTTTAAAAAGATCATCTATGTCTACCTATCATCCATCTGCTTTCATACATCTATCTTTCAAAGGTATGATACAATCTTCAAAATAATATTGCAATTTAACACTTTCTTTAAAAAATTTTCAGAATGTTTTAAAAGATTCCTAAAACTATGACATTAGAATATAGAAATACCATTAACCAGACTAATTTAAATTAAATTTGATTCTACTATAATTCTACTTTCTTTTGCTGCATTTAGTTGAAACATCTTTTATGCATACTTATTTCCAACATTATTGATGACAAGCTAATCTCATTGTAAACTGTATTTAATTTCTCTCATAAAGGATATTTATTATGTCATACATAAACATTCTTTTTAATGTCATACATAAACATACTTAACTACAGAAATTAAATACAGTTAATAAGTGCTAGTTGGCAAACCAACAGATATTCCATCCTTCTTCCTTGTGAAAATGACCTAGCTATTATCAGGAACCAGGAAGTGAAGTGTCCATTCCTAGGGGATGTACTATATCCTTTACATTTGTAGCAGGGTTACCTGCTGACGGCTACGAATAGTTAGCAGTGTCACAGGATATCCTATAATAGTGGACCATGTTTAGAGGGAAGTCCAACCTGCGGCCCATGGAACACATGTGGATTATGTGATGATATTTTTGCTTATCTGTGATTGTGGATATCATGAAAATTATGCACAGACTTTTCCTTTGATCTTTAGCTTTTATTAGTGTCTGTGTAGTTAAAAGACAACTCTTCTTCCAATGTGGTGGAGAGAAGCCAAAAGGTCGGACAACCCTGAAAGGTATTTTTTATTTAGGTTTATTCATCTATGCATGGTACTTCTTCTTATTTTATACTTATAAAAAGCATTGAGAAACCTAGATCAGCCTGCTCATTCTCCATCAAAAAAGTGAATCGAAGAAGAGCTAATAAGAGACTTGGCCCTATTCTAGTCAAACTTCACTAATATTATACTGAAATTTCTGATATCATTGTTGACATTTTAATCCTCATTAAAGAATTCATTTTATCTGATTTTTTTGTTGTTCTGTTTAATTTTTGTTATCGTTGAAGATATTTTTAAAATAAAATCGCATCTAAATACAATAAAGTTTGAGATATCTGTGTCAAAAGTGATTTTGCCTATGATGTTCAACACCTGTGAATAGAACTGGCATCACAGTCTCTGCTTATTACAATATCTGGGCTTGTCGGAATCTGGCATAGGAAATATAATTAGAAGCAGTGGATGGGGGCTTATCAATAGACAACTATTTCTCTTCTCAAACTGCTTTTAAAAAGTCAAAGCTCATTCTTCAGTTCCTTTTTTCTCTCTACTCAATGTGATTTCTATCTAGCCTTCAGATGTGATTTCTACTTAATTTTCTCTTCAACAAATATGAAGAGAATAAAAACATTGCTTTTTAAAGAATCATCACTGAAATCATGAAAAATATCTGCAATTCCAAATACAGTCAAAATATTTTTAAGGGCATTACAGTATATTCCATGCCTTAGTCAATCAATCTTTCAGACAATGCAACAGGACCACTTTAAGTGAACAAATAGAAACACTGTTGTGAAAATGGTTTAAGATCTGCACTGTCTCATAACTTCTCATTTTTATTTCTCAATTAACCTATAAAAATTAATAGAGCTACATCTGGCCATATTTGGTGTCACAGTAAATATGTCCGAATCTCAAATATAAGTTTGGTGCTCTAAAGAGGGATAGTTTTGGTAGGTAAAATGAAAAGAAGATTGAATGATCCAATAAAATTATTATATTTCTTACACTACATAGCCTTTCAAAGAAGAGTTGAATGGATTGAATTGTTTGTGTATACTTCTGCCAAAAAATGCCAAATGCCAAGACCTCACAAAATTATTTTAAAATATTATTCTTATAATTTGGTTTTATAGACAATTTATGGCTCTCTTTTCATTCTAGCAAGTGGCAGAAAAAAGCATGATAGTAAACAATATTTTAAGAAAAATGATTTTTGAAAAATGGCACGCGCCCTTTCCCCAGATCATTGGGAGTAGTTGATCTGTCAGTGCAATCTCAGTCCACCCCATACCCGAGATTGAAAGTCTAGAACTCCAACTCACCCAGAATCCAGATTGTCTGCATTTACAATTGGTCTGGAACTCTTGAACTGTAAAGGCTGCAGTCACCATCCCAGTTCCTAGGTAGAGGACTGGTCAACCACAACCATAGAAGTTTCTAGTCCAATTTCACTGACCTGCTCATATAGTTAAAAACTGAAAAACAAACATGGGGTGGAACCAGCGGAAAAACTCTGGCAACATGAATAAACAGAACGGTGCAACTCCCCCCCCCAAAATGACAAACCATCCAATCCAGACGATCCCATTGACAATCAGATAGCAGAGATGTCTGAAATCAAATTTAGAATCTGGATTGCAAACAAGATTAATAAAATGGAAACAAAGATGGAGGTAGAGATTATAGGATTAATTCTGAAGATGTCTCAAGAATTCAACCAATTCAAAGACAAAATGACCAAAGA
>CAUYON010171646.1:0-20114 GCA_963573935.1 Arctocebus calabarensis
GGGCTGGATTCGAACCCACCAGCTCAGGTGTACGTGGCTGGTGCCTTAGCCCGTTGAGCCACAGGCACAGAGCCCATCGGTTCACTTCTTATTTTTTTTCCAAAGTCTCAAAAAATATACAACTAATATTATATAAATAAAAGTAAAAGAGAGTTTCAAAAAACAGATCATGCCAAATCTTATAGACAATAGAAAAAGAAGAAATATTTCAAAATCATTCTACTTGATCTGGATACACCTGGATATTGAAATTGGAGAAAACATATTGTTATAAAGGGAAATTACAAACCTATTTCACTTGTAAATGAGGATGCAATATCCTAAACAACATATTGACAAGTTGAATTAAAAATTAATGTTTAAGTAATGTACTTTGGTTAAAATTGAATCCAATTTATGTGAGAATTAGTCACTATTTTCTTTCCTTTTTTTTTTTGTTGTTTTCTTTCCCTCACCCTCTCCTTCCTTCTCTCTCTGTCTGCTCTCTCCTTCCCCCATGCCCCACTGTGTCATTGTCATTGATTGTCCTCAAATCAAAGTTGAATACATAGGATTCATGCTTCTCCATTCCTGTGAAGTTAAACACAGGAATGTGTTACACCTCCATCCAAGTTAGTGTAAATGCTGCAAAGTCTCCATTGTTTTTGATGGCTGAGTACTAGTCCATGGTATACATAACCCATAACTTACCAATCCACTCCTGGGTTGAAGGACATTTAGGCTGTTTCCACATTTTAACAATTGTAAATTGAGCTGCAATAAATAGCCTAGTACAATTGTCTTTGTAATAAAATTTTGTTTTGTTTTGTTTTCTGGATAGATGCCCAGTAATTAGGTTGAGGGATCAAATGGGAGGTCTAGGTTGAGTTCTTTGAGCTTTCTCCATACTTCCTTCCAAAAAGGTTGTATTAGTTTGCAGTCCCACCAGCAGTGTAAAAGTGTTCCTTTTCCCCCACATCCTTGTCAGCATCTGCAATTTTGAGATTTTGTGATAGAAAGTTTATACCCTTTAACCCACATCTTCCCATTTTCTCTATCTTGGCTCCTGATCAATGTTCTTCTACTCTGTTTTTAATGAGTTTGACATTTTTAGATTCCACATATTAGATCATACAGCATTATTCTTTTTGTGTCTGACATATTTTATTTAGCATAATGCACTCTAGTTTCCTCCATGTTGACACAAATGGCAGAATTTCCTTTTATTTAAGGCTGAATAAAATTCCATTGTATACATGGATACCACTGGATTCTCTTTATCCAGTCATTCAAAATGGGCACATAGGTCATTTCCATATTTTCACTACTATGAATAACATTGCATTGATCATAGGAATAGATATCTCTTTGAGATAGTGATTCCCCATTCTACTTTCTGCTTCTATGAATTAATGACTTTAGATACCTCATCTAAATGGAATTATACTGTATTTGTCCTTTTGTGACTGTTTAAGTTCATTTAGAATAATTTCATCAAGGTTCATTCATGTTGTAGCACATAACAAGATATCCTCCCTTTTCAAGGCTACCTAATATTCCATTGTATGTATGAATCTCATTTTCTTTGTCCATTCATCTTTAAGGAATATTTAAGTTGTTTTAACCCCTTGGCCATTGTTAATAATTCGGCAATAAATACTGTGTTGCAGCCCGTATAGCCTATGGCTAGGAGGAGTGAGACTTATAAGAAATACCTGCGTAGCTCCATGGTGGAACCCCTGGGTAGAAAGGACATAGAGAGGGATTTAGCTCTCCTAACAAGCATGAGAGCTCAGCAGATGAGAGCAGTGGTGAATTGGCAGTCTGTACACCTGTGGTGCTGAGAGGCACGAGATCAGCCTTATGTTAGGCTGGAGGAGAAGGCAGTTGGGAGCATGCACATTCTATCACAGATCCGCTTACTCTGACTCTGTCTCCTCTCCTGCCTGCAGAACGCCAGCACCGCATCTCTCTGCTGAAGATCACCAAGCTCTACTAAAGACTAAGATCTATCTATTCTAAGAAGACTGCTTTACTCTCTCTAAGACTCACACTCTCTCTCTCTCTCCAGCTAAAGTAGACAGCCCTCAGGCACCTAAGAGAAACTGAACCTGAGCAATGTAACTTAGCGGTCTGCGTCCGGAACCTAGTTAAGCTGGGCCCTGGCAAGAAGTGTCATAAGTGACATGTAACAAATGGTGTAGTCGGCAGGATTCAGTGAACATGAACCAAGAGTGAAATAAGCTTTGGCAGATAAGAGAGAGAAATAGAAATATTTAGAGGGAAAAGAAATCTCTCTCTCTCTAAGACTCTCTCACTCCTCCTAGCCATATGCTACACGGGCTGCAACACATTGGAGTGCAATTATCTCTTCAAGATCCTATTTTCAATTTATTTTGATCAACACTCAGAAGTTGGTACTGCTAGATCACATGACATATCTGCTTTTAACTTCTTTTGTGAGACAGTCTTACTCTGTAGCTCCAGGGTAGAGTACTGTGGCATCATAGCTAATGGAAACCTGGAACTCTTGGGCTCAAGCAATCTTCTTGCCTCAGCCTCTTGAGTAGCTGGGACTGTAGGCACCCACCACAATGCTCAGCTAATTTTTATATTTTTAGTAATGACATTCAAGCTGGACTCCAACTCCTGAGCTTAGGCAATCCACCCCTCTCGGCCTCACATATGCTAAGATTACAGGCTTTAATGACTGTGCCCAGCCCCTGCTTTTAACTTTTTGAGAAAATTTCATACTGTTTTATATAGAGGCTACATTATTTTACATTCCCACCAATAGTGCACAAAGATTCCAATTTCTCCACATGCTTGTAAACACTTGTTATTTTCTGTTTATTGTTATTATTTTTGTTTTCAGATAATGGCTATTGTAACAGATGTGAAACCATATGTCAATGTAGTTTTGAATTGCATTTCTCTGTTGATTTGTGTTGAGCAATTTTTTTGTATACCTTAGTTAGCCTATCTGTCTTCTTTGAATAAAAGGTTCTCTGGTTATTTTTAATTGGGTTATTTGGGTTCTTTAAATAATGCGTTGTAAAAGTTTCATATATATTTTGGATACTAATTGTTGTTTCCCTGGCTGTGGAGCTTTTAGATTGATAGAGTCTAACATGTCTGTTTTTGTTTTTGTTGCCTGTGTTTTTGCCAAAATCAATGTCATGAAGCTTTCCTGCTGTTTTCTTCTGTATTCTTATAGTTTCAGTTCTTCTATTTCAGTCTTTAATCCATTTTGAGTTTACTTTTAGGCATAGTGTGGGATGAAGGTCCAATTTTATTCTTTTGCATGTGGATGGATATCCAAGTTCCCCAACACCATTTATTAAAATGACTATTCTTTTCCTATTGTGTATTTCTGAGCTTTCTATTTTGTTACGTTGGTCTTTATATCTGTCTTTATTCCAAAACAAAACTGCTTTATTACTGTAGCTCTATAATTAATGTTTTGAAGTCAGGAAGTGTGAGGCCTCTGTCTTGTTCTTATTTATCAAGATTGTTTTGGTTATTCAGGATCCTTTGAGTTCTATAGAAATATAAGAATTGTTTACTCTGTTTTAGTAAAAAAAAATGCCAATGGGCTCCTCAAAGAGATTACATTGACTCTGTAGATTACTTTGGAAAGTTTGTACATTCTAACAACCTTATGTCATTCAACCTGAATATGGATGTATTTTCATTTATTTAAATCTAATTTCTTTTAGTAATGTATCATAGTTTTCACTACATACATCTTTGGGCTACTTGGTTAAGCTTATTCCTAAATATTGTATTCTTTTTGATGCTTTTGTTAATTACGATGTTTTCTTAATTTTTTTTTGACTGGTTCATTTTTGGTGTATAGAAACAGCAAATATTTTTATCTCATTAATATGGGAATACAAACAATTAGATTACAATGTTTGCATTTGTTAGGTGAGATCCCTATTGTATTTGTGTCCCGACCCTAGGAGGTGGAGCATGTACCCCATGTACCCTTACAGGGGATGAGAGCACCCCAATCCCCTTCTGTCCTCCCCAACACAACGGATTTTTGTATGCTGATTTTGTATCTTGCAACTTTGCTGATTTTGTTTCTTAGTTCAAAAAGTTTTGTGGAATCTTTAGGGCTTTCTACATGTAATATCCTATCTTCAGTAAACAGAAGTAAGTTTACTTCTTTCTTTCCAATATGGGTGCCATTTAGTTTTTTTTACTTGCCTAATTGTTCTGAATAGGACTTTCAGTGCTATGTTGAAGGGAAGTGGTGAGAGTGGTATTCCTTGTCTTCTTGCAGATCTTAGAAATAAATATTTAGTTTTTTCATCCCTGAGTAGTATGTTAACTGTGGCTTTTCATATATAGCCTTTATTATATTGAGGCATTTTTCTTCCATTCCTAGTTTCCTGAGTGTTTTTATCATGAAAGGATGTTGAACTTTGTCAAATACTTTATATGAATCTATCTAAATGATCAAATATTTTTTATCCTTCCTTCTGTTAATGTGGCATGTCACACTGATTGATTTTCATACATTGAATTATGCTTGGATCCCAAGGATAAATCCCTCGAGGTCATAGTATGTAATCCTTTTAATGTACTGTGAAATTCACTTTGGTAGTATTTTCAGGGGGATTTCTGTATCCATATTCATCAGGGATATTGGCCTATAGCTTTTTTTTTTTCCTTTTCCTGTAATGTCTTTGTCTACTTTTGATATCTGGCCTTATAAAATAAATTAGGAAGCGTTATCTGCTATTCAATTTTCAAATGTGTTTGATAAGGATTGACATCAATTTTTCTTTAAATGGTTAGTAGAATTCACTGATAAAGCCATCTAGTCCTGGACTTTTCTTTGTTTGAAGAAGAGAAAAGAAAAGATGGGAAGATATTTGATATGATGTTGATTTGATTACTAACTCAATCTCTTTACTACATATAGTGTTGAAATTTTCTGTTTCTTCATTGTTTAGTTCTAATAGGCTGTACTTTCCAGGAATTTATCCACTTCTAGGTTATCTAATCATTGGTGTATAATTATTGATCTAAGTCACTTATAATCCTTTTTTTTTTTTTTTTATTTTTGATGCAGATTTTGGCCAGGGCTGGGTTTGAACCAGCCACCTTCAGCATATGAGGCTGGTGTCCTAGTCCTTTGCACCCCAGGTGCTGCCCTATAATCCTTTTTATGTCTGGGGTGATGTCTCTTCTGTCATTTCTGATTTTATTAGATTGTTCTCACTTTTTTTTCTTAATTAGCACAACTAAAGCTTTGGCAATTTTGTTGATCTTTTCAAAAAAACAAATTTTAGTTTTGCTAATTTATTTTTGAGACAGGGTCTTGCTCTGCTGCCTGGGCTACAGTCACATCCTGTCTGTGTTGATAGTAGAGAAAGATGGAAGTCAGTCCCTGGAGAAGTGTCTTGAAAAACTAGAATTTTAGGTTCATAATTCATTCTTCTCTTCCCCATTTCTTTTCTCAGTGAGAATCCACCAAGTAATCTCATCCTCTGCCTGCTATAGGGAGAGGATTCTCTCCTGTTCTTAGTAACCCTCAAGTTATCTAAAATTTTCCAGGCGCTCGCAGGACTTCCTGACATATGGCACAGAAGCAAAACCCTCAGCCAGCCTCTCAGAAAGTTAGCATGTTGGCTCTATGCTCCAATTCATTCCTTCTAAAGACAGAAGCCAGTAGTTGGTGGTTTTCTCCCTCTCGTTCTGAACTGAGCCTGGAGAGAGACTATGCAAGCTGGTCAAAACCATCACTTTGACTGTCACTGTCTCTATCCAGGTATCCTTTCCTGTCCGTGCTGAGATACAAATGGCACATGAATCAGTTTCTCTGGCAGCCCCCATCCCCCCGGAAGTCTAAACTTTGGACATAGGTCTCAGTTTTGTGTTTCCTTCCTCAGGGAAAATCTGGGCGTTAGAACCTTCCTCCCAATCACACTGGGATATCCTGATCAGGTGGGGGCTGCAGTAAGAGGGTGGCCGTGTCTCCTGCCCGCTTCAGTGAGCTGGTGTTGTGCTCACCAAGGGTGGGGGGGCCTCTTCACTGGCTTCAAGGTTTCTCGTAGAAGGAATTGGTCCACATATTCTTGTTGAGTCCATGTCTCAATCGGAGTGATCAGGTTTTAGGGCCTCCCATGCTGCCTTTCTTTATCAGAACTGAATTATATTCATGTGTCCACCGACCCCCTTCATTATCTAATGCTCAAGGGAATCAACTCCATCACTAGGTCTGGAAATGCGCCTGCCTGTTCTAAGGGGCCACTCTTTGCTTTTGCCAGTGGGTGAGATTAGCTTTGTTTAGGCTGACTTAGTTCAAGGAAAATGTTGTTAGAGCGTTCTGAAAAATATGAAGAAATCTGCCTCAGTCTTCTGAGAGAGCTTCCAGAAGCAATGTTCTCCCTCACTCTCCAGCACGTGAGCAAGGAAGCAGGAAGCTATTAGAAGGCTTCTTGGGTACAAGAAGGAAGTGGCCTTGTGTTGAAAACAAGATTATGGATGACTACACACACAGACTGAAAGAATCAGAACCTTTGGTGACATATCGGGTCCCTGAAATAGGTCAAAGCTGAAGCCCAACCTTAGCTTTGAATTTCTCTCAAGGTGAGCCCTTACTGTGTACGTTTGAATCCCAAATTCTGATACTTCCAGACCAAGGCCTCTTGCGCTTAAGCAATTCTCTTGCCTCAGTCTCCCAAGTAACTGGGACTACAGGCACCCGCCACATTGCCCAGTTACTTTTTTTGTCACAGTTGTCGCTGTTTGCCAGGCCCGGGCTGGGTTCGAACCCACCAACCCCTGTGTATGTGACTGGAGCCCTAGCCACTGAGCTATGAGCACTGAGCCTGCAACCAAGGCTTATGAGATGAACTGAAGAATGTCATTAAAATCTCTGAAGCCTAGTTCTCTGATCATGAGGAAATGTGAGAATGTTTGTAAGGCTCTACCACAGTGTCTCACGCACACTCAGTTCTCAGTTGGTATTATTAGCTCCTTATCCTTTCCTGAATACTGAGATTCAGCATTTCTTTCTCCACATACTCTTAGACTTTTCACAGGAAGTGCTTCCAGTTTCTCCTTTCCTAAGTTAAAATTGAATAAACCTCACTTGGTTCTCAAAAGGAAAGAGTGCAGTTCCTCTCTCGGGAAAAAAAAGAAATGTGTGTGTGTGTGTGTGTGTGCGTGTGTGTGTGTGTGCGCGCACGTGCACTTTATTCCTCTTTTATTTCCAGTTAACAAGATTAGTCAAAATCCCTTTTCAATTCCCACCACCTCATTCTAGTTCCAATTTTTCTACAAAATTTTAAGTTCACTTGCTTGAGGTAGAAATTGGAGTACAGGAACATATGCTCCTGAAATGACAGTTTGTGTTCCAAGTCTAAGACTGGAAACAATGTTCCCCCAAATGTCACAAACTATCTTTTTTTTTATTTTTTTAATTCAGGTTAATGTGGGAGAAGAAACAAGCAGGTCACTATATTTGAATTTGTTAGGTAGAGTCCCTCTCAGAGTTGTGTCCCCCTCCCAGAAGTTGTGCCATGCACCCCTAGATTGTGCCCATTCAGCGGGAGCACCCAGACCCCCTTTCTCCTCTCTCTTTCCCCCTCCCTGCAACTTGAATTGAAATGAGTTTTTCTCCTACGTGGGTGATTAGATTGTCTACTGGCTTCATATTAGTATTACGTACATTAGATATTTGCTTTTCCAGAAACTATTTGTACTCAGTAGTTTTTACACAAAATAAACAGGAGAAAATGTACTACCACGGTATACATGGAGACTAAACCATTGCAGCTAGGTCAACCAAAAATATATAAATGTATATGCAAAAATCACGGGAGCTTGAGACCTGCAGAGGCAATTGGTATAGTAACTTCTTCCATGCAAATTGTGTGTAAATTCCTATTTTTTTCATAGAAAACTAGGAATGTGAACCAGATGGACACTATGCCATGTAGTAAGTAAAAATGGATTTAAGCTGATACAATAAACCTTGAGTATTTCCTCTGGTGAAAGATTTGTACATTTATGAACAACATAATTTGTATCATTTGTGAAGTCATTGGATAAATGACACCCATACAAATAGTGTTCACTGTGTGACATAGAGAAGATTTTAAATTTTAAGTGTTGTCAAGCGGTGTTTATGATACTTGAAAATTTCCACACAGCTGGTGGCAAATTATAGTTGAAGAGACAGCCAGCTCTAATATAACTTTACTATAGATTTTTGCTCTCAGAACATATTATCAAAGCCATTTTTTTCCAATTAACACACATCACTGCCCTTCACTTGTAGATTTATCTTCCTCCAAGTTATTTTTACTTCTCCTACCTACATTTTCTTTCTACACAAGAGTTACATTACTTCTTGAGGCATCAATGAAAGCAGTTTGGGACCACATAGCTTCAAGCAATATTGGTCATATTGGGTTTTTTTAATCCATCAATGTCCATAGATCTTAAAATGGGTCAAACACCCCGAGAAGGGAAAAAACATATGAATCTAAGGCAGAAATTTTTGATTTAACAGTACATCAAACTGACTGCTTCCTATGTGTAGCTGTTTGTTGCTATAAGGCACTTTAAGAATATTATTAACTCTCTGAGATTGGTTAATTGCAGTTCACAAAGAATAATATGTTTATCTTGCATGGAAATAGCTGTTCCCACAATAAATTATTGATTTATATTTGTATAAATTATTTTATTCCATTGCATATTTGTCTTCTAGCTATGTCATGTAGGCAAACAATTCAGAAGCAAAAGATTATAATAGAGCAATGTGTTAAGAATTAATACAGCTTAAAGAATTTTATGTTAACTCAAATATTTATTGAACATTTTAGCAGCATGCTAACTGGAGAAAAGGATAAAAATTACAAGGCTTGGTTCCTACTTAGGATTTAGTTGAGATAAGAGAATAAAAATGTGGAGATTCACACACACACACTTAAAAGTATTTATTATGTATTATTACATAGTTATATTAACCATAGCTATATAGTTATGATTACATACTATTTATATATGATATAATATACCTCTAATATACATGCAATGCATCTTATATTTATATATATACATTTATATATCTACATTTATATTACATATGTTTAAATACATAAAACATGCATATATACTACATATTCTATATATTATGTTGTATGTGATAATATAACCACATATGAGATAAATTATCAAAATTGAGTTGTTTTATTGAGTAGGTCAACAAACTTTTTGCAGTAGAACAGAGTTTGGCTCACTTTTTCTGTTAGAAGCAAAATACTATATATTTTAAGCTTTGCAGTCCATATAGACTCTGTTGGAACATTCTACTCCACAGATGCACAGTATGAAAATGAATGAGTGTGACTGTGTTCCAATGAAGCAGAAGTTCTCTCTGCACCCTACGAGCCTCTGTATGATGACCTGGTCTCTTGCTCTCATGGTGTCATCTCAGAGCCCTGCTGCCCATGAGCACAGGACTCCTTGCTTACAGGTGCCACTACAGAGCTCAGTGCTTGTTTTACCCTATAATTCTCTTTCCCCAGATAACCGTGTGACTTATTTCTTTGCTTCCAAGTCTTTATTCTAGTATCGCCTTCTGAGTGAGGCCTTTTTTACTATGTAATTTAACACAATGATATGTAACACTGTGACCTTCTGACAGCCTTGTGCAATACTTTGTATTTTGTTCCATAGCCCAGTGGTTGGGAAGAGGACAGATACCAGAGCAAGAAGGTCTGGCTGAATTCCAGTTCTTTTATTTACTCCTTGTTTGACTCTAGGCCAATTATTTAACCTTTCTGGGGCTAACATTTTCCTTCATTGGTACAATGTGCATACTAGTAGTGGACACCTGTTGGAGTTGTTCTGAGGTAATTAGTTAATGCATGTAAAATGCCTAGAGAAGTGCTGGCCTGTAGGCTTGTAGGTCGCCATTGTTACTAATGTGTTTACCAGTTATCTCCCTCCCCTAGAAAATGAACTCCAGGAGGGAGGAATCTGTATCTTCTCTGTGTTCTCTGGTCACCATCGTATGCTGAGAACCTGGAGCAGTGACTGTCACAGAATTGGTGCCAAATTAACACTGAACTGAATGAAATTTCTAAAACAATAGAGTAAGAAAAATAAATAATCCAGCAAGGCAGGAAAGCCTAAAAATAGAAAAGAGCAATATATGAAGAAGAGAAAACAAAAAATAAGTTGCAGAAACAATTTCATATCATTAACCATTAATTATAATTACTAGCTCCAATATATAAAAGTTAGTTAAGTCCATCTATTAATAAACACATTACTAGTTAGATGTTTTAAAGAAATTCAACAATATGATGCTGACAAGAGACACAGTTATCCTACACACACAGACACACACATGCACACACACACATACACACGGAACATAAAACATAAAATAATGGGAGAAGAAACAGCTTTCAAAAAAAGCCAAAAGAAAAGTCAAAGTAGAATGTTAATTTAAGACAAAATATAAGTTAAGGCAAAATCTATTAAAGAAGATCAAGTGGTATATAAAAATAAAAGTACAGGGCGGCATCTGTGGCTCAAAGGAGTAGGGTGCCGGCCCCAAACGCTGGAGGTGGCAAGTTCAAACCCAGCCCCGGCCAAAAACTGCAAAAAAAATAAGTGAATAAATAAAAGTACAATTCCATCAAAAAGATCCAACACTGATAAGCTTGTATGTACATAAGACATATATGCAAGGATTTTATTGTGGCACTATTTATAATAGCAAAAAATTTATGGCATATTTACTTATTTATAAACCATAAGATAAAGAAATTCAAATTCTAAAAATATATCCTCATATGCCATGTTCACAAAATATGTAGCTAGGCTTATATTTGCTTAGAAATTGAAACCAGAAAGACGTTCATCAAATATTTAACAATAGTTGTTATTTCTGTATGGCAGAATTTCAGGTGCTTTTAGTTTTTAATGTTCTTTTTTCTTTTTAAAATTTATCTTTCCCACTTTCAAACAACAGACATGATATAGAATTTTTTCACTAGAAAAATAATATAAGTTATATAAGTTAATAACTTTTTAATATAAGTTTTACCAGCAAATCTTGGAAATTTATTTTTAAATATATATATACACAATGACATAAACATTAATTTTTTGTGGGAGGAGCTGCTTATTAGCATGCTTATAAAACTACTTTTGCCAATTAAATTTTGGGAGCATTCAAATATTTCTGTTTTTTGGTGTCCTTCCGTAATTCAGTATAGCAATTTTAGCCATATACCCATAGTAGAAATTCTTCACTTATTTACTAAAAGCATAAATATTCATTAGTATGTCTTCTGTCCCTCCAGGGTAACTTCAGTCTGAACACCACCCACCAGCTCCAGGCTCCGTTTCTACACTTGAACTTTGCAGTAGAGAGGGCATGTTATTTTTGTTTCACGCATATATTCTATACAATTGGAATGATATGAACAATGCCCTGCTCTCATTATTACTCATTGAACGCATTTTACACAATCCAAAGGAGAAATTTATTTCTTCTTTGAGAAGAAAAAAAATAGATTTCAGTCGTTACATGTGAAAGATCTAACCAGAAATATCTGGCTGATTTTTTAAAAAAAATATTTTGTAAATGCAATTCTACTGTCATACTAAAAGAAGATTTCCTGCACTTCTGGGTGCTACTTTCTTAGTTCCCTGAGGTATTCGCCTAAGTTCTTTTCTCTTGCTCTGTCCCATGCTGTCTTTCTTTCTTCCTGTTTCCATCTCTGTCTCTGAACCTATGTCCCGTCCTCCTTCTCACCCGTTCTCAAACCATAGTTTAGGCTTCAGGTAAGGAAGTGAAGAAGCACTAGACTGTAGGCAAAATTAGAATTGTGATTTACACTAGATTTTAGATTTTAATATCTGCAAATGCCTGAGAAGCTACGGAATCTTCCCAAAATGCTGAGAAGGGGCAGGAAAGATTGACCTCAGCGAGTATTTGAGTGGTGGTGTTAGGATTGAAAAACCCTCTTTCCCTACTAAGGGTTTGGTTGTGCCCTACTGAGTTAAGTCCATTTAAGGGACCAGTTAAAATTCTTTTCTAAAATTGGGATTGTCTATCCACAGCTGCCTCCGGTTCATGCTCATGGTGCCCCTTCGAGGTCTTTGTTTCATTACTGCTTCCAGTTTGACATGAGCCTTGAGGGTCTTTCCTGTGGTCTGAAGGTTTCTAATCTCAACTCCCTGTGATCAACTGCTTTAAAAGTTCACTGAAATCTTCAGTTTTATACAAAACAAGGCAGTCCACTTCAGAAAGGAAATCCAGCTTCAGAAAGGACCTTTTGTCTATAAAGAAAAAATCTCTGAAGATGAACTCTGTGTCATGACTAATCTTCCTCAACGTTGTCAGGAGCAGTTTAGCATCTGCATTCCACCAAAACCTCAATTTTTTCTATACATGTGTGTTACTGGGGGTAATTTTCACTACAGAAATGAGTAGTCTGGCCTAAAGTTGTCTCTAATTGCATTTGTTTATCTATTTCTGCCTCTGTAATGAGAACTAAGTATGTTATGTTTCCATTTGCATTTCCACAGATAAATGAACGCAGTTATCTGTCATACATTCCCTGTCTGAATTTCCACACAACCCCTTTCACCAAAATAAAGAAATGTATGTTTTCTTTTTATGACTTTTTTTAAGTTGACAAGCAGAATTTGTGGCAGTGTTTAAGTTTAAAAAGGCAAGTTACAATACTGAAATTTTAGAGAAATGCATTTGAGAATAGATGAAGTAGGTATGTAATTGTTCACAGTGGTAAAATTATAGGTGATTTTCTTACATTTTATATCTTTTTATGACTTTTAAGATGTGAATGACATTGAGAAAGATCAAGTATTTTTAGTAAAGCATGCTATACTTTGTTCATTAATGCATTTAACAACATTTGCCAAGTCTTCCCTGTTCCAGACCTATGGCCTGAAATACAACTGTAAATATGGTGCTAAACTGAAACACAAACCTGTAGTCTGCCTGAGGAAGCAGGGACACTGTCCTCTGGATTATCACTTAACACTCTGGACGCTGTCCTCTAGATCAGTTCTGCTAGGAACAAAGTTTAGCCAGAAACGAAAGAAAAGTGTTTCAAGAAAGTTAGATGTATCTCAAGAGCACAATGTTTTGGCTTCATCAGACAGCCCATCTCCCATGGCAGAATTCAAAGGTGTAGATTCTGAAGGTTTTATTGCAATAGATGATGAGGTGACAACCTGTAATGAACCTGACCCAGAAGCAATTTTCCAAATGATATTGATCAAACTGCAGACCCATGGAAAAATCCGTGAAACAGCTGATGACATAAAAGAAGCAAGTGAGGATGACCCAGAAATCGTAGAGAGTACAACAGAAGAGGATGTCAGGCATCTGATAATGTAGTTGAGGTCACTTGCTGTGGAGAAATGCCCAGGAATGCTGAGTTGTGCAGTCAGAGTTTAGAGTGCTTTCTCCATTTATGTTTGTAGTAAGAATATGAAATAAAACAAGATTACCATTGATTTTTCAGAAAGAATGACTAAACCATTAGAAAACAGCAAACGTATTGATTTTGGATGTATGGTTTTACTGTGCTATCATTGTGTGTAATTTTGTATGATATCTCTACTGAAAGCTATGCTTACTTATCAGTACAGAAGGCCTCGTTCCTTTTGTCGACCACCTGAGTGTGCTGACCAGTTTGTTACAGTCCCATTGACATTCAACTTACAAATGTTCTACAGTATTTTTCCTTGGAACAGATTCATTATTTTTCTGGAACAAAAGGTAGTTTTATGTCCTAGAAGATAATTTTAGTACTATTTTCAATAAGCCATCACTGTAATGGGTTAAAATAACTTATCACTTCACACATCTCTCAACAAATGAAGAGGGTTCACTTTTCCTTGAATTTTTCACTTTGAATAAATATTACAAGTGATTAACATTTAGGTATTAACTGCTCTTGATTAAGCTTTTGACTTTGATTGAAGAATAAAAAATGACATTAATACAAATTTATATGCGTGGAGGATATGCCACAGGACCCTGCTAAGTGTGGAAGGCTGATTTACAAGGGTGATGCTGTGAGGAATAAAGAGAAAGTGAAATCACATGTTCTAAAAATCTGCTATTGGACGAGACTAACAGTACCATTAATAAATTACCTCATTTAATTGCCATAGTCTATTAAGGTCAGGTCTTCTTGTTAATGAGAAAACTGAAATTCAAAGAGGTAACTTGCTAAAATGTACAGAGTAGTTGATTATAAAACTGAATTCAAGCCTAAGTCCAACTCCAAAGTCCTTATAGCTTCAATTATGCACTAATTCTTCTTTTATGCATAAATTCAAGTACAGTATGGGTTGTATGTGTGTGCCTAAATACAGTATTCTTTTGAACATGAATAGTAGGTATTTGCATATGCACAGACTGCATGATCACAAATAAACTCTCCCAAAACATGTCTTACCCAGCACCAGCCTTCAGATGATAAGCAAAAGAGCTAATGCATGCAGCAGCGTGGAGCACAGGCCTTGTCTATTAGACACAAATTCCTGAGTCTATTCTCTACATTGGGATTTGTGAGTCCACAATGATGAGTCAACCGAGGGTAAGTGCAACTAAAAAAATCCTTTAGTTTTGGGGTGTGCACACTTTATATATCATGCTCCTTTCTGGCTACATGACTAATCATCATTCTTCAGTGCACCATAGTTCACGTATTGCAAATTTGTTTACATAAATAGATTGAACAGCCAGAAATATATGCTTCCAAATGCATACCTACGTCATTACTTAGTATATACCAACACAAGCAAGGTCCTCGGTTATCTTCTAGCTAATAAATGCCATAAATTAACTTTAGCAAGGGCTTCAAGTTGGAGTCAAACTGATATCTGATGTTTTTGAGGTAGAAAAGTATAACTCTAACTCTTTCTCTCCCACAGATTTTTATTGTGTAGAGATTGGCTATAATTTTTACCACGATCTTGAAACACATGCAATGACAAATATACTCTTTTGCCTGAAAACAGTGGACATTTATGATTTCCTATAATACATAACGTGTACATTTGTAGCAATTGAATGTATTAATGTATCATTTTTGTATGTCTCTTATATACAAAGACTGCAGAATTAAGACATTAAGTTACTAATTACTGTTTTGATGTGCCTGAAACAGAGCTTCTCAAAGTCTACCTATAGTAAACAAGAGACCTGAAAAGACTCTCAAAAATATTCTCCCCTTTAGTTTATGCAAATTAAAGGTCATTGAGTTTTCAAGATTTCTCTTTGCACTATCAATCAGTCACATTTCAACATGCACTAATCAGTTAATTTTGATGTGTTTCTTGCTGCATGCTAGCATATTTGGTAGAAGAAGAATATTTAAATACACTATATGTATTGTGAAGACAGAAAGGCCCTGGTGGAGTCTGAGCGTGACAATCTGAGGACAGTGACCAACTGAGAGATGGAAAAGGTTAAGGAGATGTCAATACAGAATCAGAAAGAGAAAAGAACCAGGAAAACACCCAACAAACATCCAGATTCCTAGCAATTTTGACAATCACAGGTCTCTGTGGTGTCACTATGACTATGCCACTGAAATCAACATCTGCCTACCATAGCCTGTTGGTCCTTGTACCCATCATTCTCCACTCTGCCTAAATATGTATGTCAGCCTAGGAGCAATAGCTTTATGCAGTTAGCATGCCTCTGTACAGAAATAGAGCCACCATCGAAACAAAATGCCTTCAATTCTTTAGTCAGTTCACAAATGTGTAGAACGTATTATCCATCCGTAGTGAAGAGTGAGAGGAGTCAACTTTGCCATAAATGTAGTTTAGATTAGAGGAGATAGTATGTCCACACCTAGGAAGGAACACATTGCAATGAAAAGAAATAAAGTAAATAAAAGAAATCATGGAGACAAAAATATGATTACTAAAATAAAAATTCATCTGAGAATTTGGTGATAGAATGGAGATCGGCTACCAAAAATTAAAACAATGAAAAAGAGGTGAAAACATAAGAGAACATATACAAAATGAAAACCTTACAAAGATCAATTCAGGCCATTAAATGTGTAATTCATGGAAATTCTTAGAGAATAAAGAAAGAAATGGGGCATTGGGCACGGGGGCTCATGCCTATAATCCTAGCACTTTGGGAGGCTGCAGTGGGAGAATTGTTGGAGCTCAGGAGTTTGAGATCCACCTAAGCAAGGGCAAGACCTCATTTCTAATAAAAAAAAAACTAATAAAAAATATTTTAAAAAGGAAAAAGAATTAAAAAAAAAAGAAAGAAATGGAAGGAAATTAGTATTTAAGCAATAAAAACCCAAGTATTTCAGAGTGGAGGAAGGTCATAAGAATTTGAATTTAAAGCTGTACAGAATTGAACGAAGAAGAAAATAAAACATAACTAGAAAATTCTTACAATTAAGAAATTGTAGAGCATCAGGAATGAAAAGCATGCCCTAAAAATTTTCAGAGGATTAAAGTGATCAATGTCACAATCTCATTAGACTTGAAATACCTTAGGGAATGATTCAGAGCTGGATGTGAATTATTTTTACTACTCTTCCAGAGTTCAATTGTCTTAAAGGAAGTTTGTAATTCTCTAAGCAAATTAAATTTTATTCTCTTGTTTAAAAAAAATAAGAGCCTGGGTGAGGCCTGTGGCTCAAAGGAGTAGGGCGCCGGCCCCATATACCAGAGGTGGTGGGTTCAAACCCAGCCCCATCCAAAAATTGCAAAAAAGATAAAAGCCATATAACAATTCTAGTGCAAGATCTGGGGGAGGTACAGAACCCAAAGGGGGAAAGAAGGTAAATGAGAGAAAAATAATGACTTAAAGCTCACTATTTGAGCTTTAAATGTAGGTATCAGTGGAAAAAAAATGCTGTATGAAAATTCTTCCCACTGTAACCCTATCAGACAAAGAATAATCCCCTCAAGTTTTGAGGAAATATTTTTTAATTCTAGCAGTCCATAACTAAACTGTTATCAACCATTCTGGAAGGTAAAATTTTCCCACATACAGAAGCCCCCCAAATTTACTTTCACAAAAACTTTCCTTAAGACATTGCTTAAGGCAATGTGCTACAAACACCACCAACAAAAAACTTTAGCTGATGCTTTTCCAGGAGCCAGTTTCTCCATCATTCCTGCTTCTTTTAGAGTTTACCCTCTCCCAGGTGATCTGGCAAAGATGGTCCTAGCTCCTACTTTGACAGTAAATTCTGAGAGTAAAATAAAATGCCCTTGTCCTTGCTAATAATGGGTTTAGGGGATGATAAAGAAGAAAAGTCTGGAACTCCCCTCCTTCTAGGGTTTATTTTGTAAGTCCAAATATAGGAAAATAAAGATGAGATGCTGGGTATTTTCACGCATGTGTGTGAGCCTGGAATTGTGGAAAGTATTATTCCACACTGTCAGCAAAAAGACAATTGAGACAATGTACTTAGGACAGCAGTGCAGAAAGATGAAAAGTAATTACATTTTTATTGAAAACTCATTTTTCCCCTTTAACATTACCATGCTTTATTGTCTTCATTTAACTCATTAACATTTGAATTTTCTCATAAATTTATTTACATGCTGATCCTCAGTGGACCATGTGTTCTTTGAGAGCACAGATCTTATCTGTCTCATTAATTGCTATACTCTTATGACCTGGCTCATTGTATGCCCTTAGTAAGTATCTCCTGTTTAAATAAATATGAGAGAGGGATGAGATGATGTAAATAAGCTGACATAGTAAGACATTAAAATATAAGGCATGAAATTGGTAAAGTGAAACATATAAATATGAGAGCATTATTAAGAGATGTGAGGTAGCCAGAGAAGAAGCCATTGAAAGGTCTAAAAGTTACCAAGTTGCCTCTTTGGAGGCATTATCAGGAGTAAAATATGGATTTCATAGTGTTTCAAAGTATATTTATAATATTATTTTTCTATGTTTGCTCTATGATGATATTTATTTATTTATTTATTATTTTTATTATTAAATCATAGCTGTGTACGTTAGTGCAATCAAGGGGTACAATGTGCTGGTTTTATATACAATCTGAACTATTTTCATCAAACTGATTAACATAGCCTTCATGGTATTTTCCTAGTTATTATATGAAGACATTTGTATTCTGCATTTAGTAAGGTTCACCTGTACCCTTCTAAGATGCACCTAGGTATGGCCCCACCAATTACCCTCCCTCCCCCTCAACTTCACTCTTCCCCTACCCTCCCTTACCCCTTTCCCCATATTCTTGTGTTATACTTCGGTTATAGCCTTCATATGAAAGCTATAAATTAGCTTCATAGTAGGGCTGAGTACATTTGATATTTTTTCTTCCATTCTTTAGATACTTTGCTGAGGAGAATATGTTCCAGCTCCATCTGTGTAAACATGAAAGAGGTAAAGTCTCCATCTTTCTTTAAGGCTGCATAGGATTCCATGGTATACATGTACCACAATTTATTAATCCATTTGTGGTCAATGGACATTTGGGCTTCTTCCATGACTTAGCAATTATGAATTGGGCTGCAATAAACATTCTGGTACAGATGTCTTTGTTATAATGTGATTTTTGGTCTTCTGGGTGTATACCTAGAAAAGGAATTATAGGATCGAATGGCAGGTCAATTTTTAGATGTCTAAGTATTCTCCAAACATCCTTCCAAAAGTAACATATTAGTGTGCATTCCCACCAGCAATGTAGAAGTGTTCTCTTTTCTCCACATCCACACCAATATCTCTGGTTTGGGGATTTTGTCATGTGGGCTAATCTTACTGGAGTTAGGTGGTATCTCAAAGTAGTTTTGATTTGCATTCCTCTGATGAGTAAGGATAGTGAGCATTTTTTCTTATGTCTGTAGGCCATGCACCTATCTTCTTAGAGAAGTTTCTCTTCAAGTCCTTTGCCCACCCTGAGATGGGATCACTTGTTCTTTGGTTGCTAATACGTTTGAGTTCTCTGTGGATTCTGCTTATTAAACCTTTGTCAGAGGCATAACCTGTAAATATTCTCTCCCATTCTGAGGGCTTTCTGCTTGCTATACTTACTATGTTCTTGGCTGTACAGAAACTTTTTAGTTTGATCAGGTCCCAGTAGTGTATTTTTGATACTGCTTCAATTGCCTGGGGAGTCCTCCTCATAAAATATTCAGAGAATATTGGTTAGTTTTAATGGGACATCCTTTGTGCTTTTCAGTCATGTACAATTAAATGAGTGCTAACTATCCTGGCCTAGCAGTGACTTCCTGGGATTGTCCTTTGCTCCAGCTGACCTTGACACAAAGACGTCTGAAGATCTGGAAAGATGTTTTGGAATGGTTCAGTAAAATACAACAGAAATGAGACTTGAGTTAAATGTGTACTGATGGATCTCATCAACTGTCTTCTTTAAAGTTTATTAAAGAACTGAGAGATTTCAGATTAATTATATATAAACCCGAAACAAAGTGATGAAATCAGTAGAAGTTATACTAACACTGGGTATATAATTCTAACCAAAAAATTTTCAGAGCACAGCAAAAGCAATGGTTAACAAGAAGTGATAATTTTCTAACAAAAGTAGTGACTAGGTTTTTGCATTGAACAACTTGAGGGAATAATATAAACACATTGGAAAAACATCATAATTTCTAGATGATTTTATGCAATATACTAAAAATATAAAGTTAATAAAATTCATGTTGTACCTTTACATTGAGGTTATTGATGACAACCTGGTTAATGAACATCAATTCAAAAATTAGTTACAGCAAGAAAAGAAAAAAACACTCAAAATGCTCAATTTTTTTTTTCACATTTGACAACTGCCATGAAGTACTCAGATTACTAACAATGATTTGAGAAGTTGAAGGAACTTTTAAAGACTAACAAGAATAGAAAACACTGGGTGACTGAGGCAGGTGGATTGCCTGAGCTCAGGAACTCTGCGCAGGCCTGAGCAAGACCCTGTCTCTTGCAATTGGTGGGATCACACCTACGGTGCATCTTAGCAGGGTACTGGGGAAACTTATTAAATGTAGAGTATCAATGTCTTTATATAGTGATCAAGAAAATGCCATGAAGGCTAACTGTAACAGTACGATCAAAACATTTCTGA
>CAUYON010171649.1:0-22400 GCA_963573935.1 Arctocebus calabarensis
CTGGGACTACAGGCGCCCGCCACAGCGCCCGGCTATTTTTTTGTTTTGCAGTTCGGCCGAGGCCGGGCTTGAACCCGCCACCTTCGGTACATGGGGCCGGCGCCCTACTCGCTGAGCCACAGGAGCCGCCCAAGAGTGGGCTTTCTTTTGTCAATGACTTGCCTGCATTTTCCTCACAAAAACGACTGCCATCTTTGTCTTACCAACGACAAATCGAGCCCCAAATCATGCATAGCTGGTCAGCACACAAAGCAGCCAACCGAAGTAGGGACTCCAGGGCCCCATTCTGCCCCTTCAGGGCCTTTATTCCTTGGGCTTTAGACCAGTCTGGCCTGTGGTCAGCGGTAAGCGGGTCTCCCGGGATGCCCCAGAGCTGTGTCCTCCTTAGGTGAGTCCAGCCTGTGGCAGGGCTTCCTGGGGCCAGCTGACATCTGTGTCTGCATCTGCTTTTCCTTTGGATCCCAGGTCCTTTGGCCAACCCCCAGCAAACTTTTCTGAGGCTGACAATGGGAGCTTTGTTGGCGAAGGGACAATAGCTTTAAAGGGAAGCTGATTTTGCAAACGTAGCTACAGACCCGAGAGAGTTTCTCCACCTCAGCATTGCTGATGTGAGCTGTGTAATTCTCTGTTGTGAGGGTTGTCCTGTGGGTTGTAGGATATTTTGTAGGCTCCCTAGCCTGCACGTACAGGATGCTGGGAGCAAGTCCCCAGCCCCCAGTTTGCCAAATGCCTCCTAGGGTTCAACATTGCTTCTGGGTGAGAACCATGTTGTAGAGAGAAACAGCCCATGATGGGTAAGCAAACCTGCTTCCTCTGTCCCTCTTCTATAGACCTAGCATTGGCTTTGAACTTCCCTAGTCACTTCCCATGCTGTCCCCGAAGCCCTTCCGCCAACTGCCCAAACCACAGCACCAGCCACAGGAGCTCTAGAGCCAAGCAATTGAGCCCTGAGTTTTTGTTCAGGACAGAGATCCTGGTGCCACATTCAGCCATTAGGGGTTCCTATTAGCCAAAGGAGGGAATTAACCCCTGATCTTGTCCTTGGAACTAATTCTGCTCTGTTTGAGGCTGTCCCTTTATAGCTGTATTCACTATGGTTCATTTTAGGGGCCGTCACTTGCTGGGGGAAGGTGGGGTGGAATGAGGGTGAGACAGGAGCCTTAGGCAGACAGCCAGTGTTGTTCTTTGTCACTTCCTCCAACCAGGTGAAGTCAAGTGTCACAGCAACATTAGAGACAGTCTCAATGAAGATAAAAAGTCAGGAAAAAAGGAACAAGATGTCTGGGGCAGCAGGGAGAAGGTCTGCCTCGAAGGTTGACCTTGGAGATTGACCTTGGAGGGAAGGTTTATGAGCTGACTCTATGAAGATGAGCTTCACAATTTAACATGGCAGAATGGCCTCCTCTCTGTCTCTGCTGCCTGTGAGTCACTGCTCCCCGCCTAGCTGCCAGGACACAGGAGAGGAAGAGTGACCAGGCTAGCCTCAGGCTAGAATGTTTGAGGCTGACCCCATTGGATGGGACCAATGTCATTCTCCCCTTCCTTCATAAATTTTCTTTTGGGGCGCTTTCCTCCTTGGGGAAATTAGGAGGAAAGAGAGGGTGTTCCTGCTCAGCGGGCCTGACACCCAGGCATGCTTAAGTTTGTTAAAGGGAAAACATGGGCTGTCCAACAGGGGAACACGAACTATAAGATGAGTGGGATCCAAGAGGTGCCACAGAAATACTCTGGGGCCGTGGCATATGGAGAACAAAGCAGACTTTCAGGGAGACTTGAATATGGGATCAGCCAGCCCAGGCTTGGCAAGCTCCCAGAGGCCGTGGGCAACTGACGTAATCTCTTTAAGCCTCAGTTTCCTCTTCTGTTAAAAATGAACAATAATGCCTACCTCCTAGGATCATTGCAAAGACTGCATAGGAAGCCACAGGTGGAAACATTTAGAAGAGCAGCAACCTCTGTTCTTGCACCAGTTTGGCCATTGGCAAGCTGATGTGAGGTGCTGCTCCTGAGGCAGCCAGCTGAGGCCCCAGCCAGCCTTGAGGAGGGCATGGTGAAAACTGAGCACAGGCCTTTCTCCCATATTCCCCCTGCAGGACGTCCTGCTAGGCAGAGCCTTGGCAGACTCTGGAAAGGAGTGAGATGCCAGATCCTGGAAACTGTTTTTCCAGCTTCCGAGGAAGCTCCTTTGCCCCCGCCACCACTCTCAAAGCCCACTCTCACCTTCAATCTCTAGATCTGTTTCTGAACTCTCCCGGCCTGGTTTCTCTTTTTCGACAGTCAGCAGGGTTTCGGCCTCACAGTAGAGGGCTTCTTCGCTGCTCTGTGGAGCTGGCACGTTTTCAGTCTCATCTGGAAGAGAAACTCAACTCCTTGATTCTCGGGCTGAAATCTGCCAGCACCTTGGGTGGAGCCTGCTACCAACTGCCCCTGGGCTCTGCGCCCTTCCTCTGCATCCCAGATTTTGGCAGTGGCCTTCTTCCCCCCAGCCTCGTGTGACTTAAGGTGCTCAGCCCTTCCAGAGTGACTGCACTGCCCAAGCCCTCCCTTCTCAACACATGGCCCTGGGGGGCTTGTGAACACACTCTGCCAGGCTCCCTGGACAGTGGCTGCTCCTGCCGCGCCACCTGTTTGGGGCCTGCCTCTAGGATGAGCTCCCTGCTTGCACTTTTCCCTTATTTGCTTGGATGGGTTTCAGGGTCTGCTGTCACTCTTTCAGGTGAAAGGGGGGTGGGTCCTGATGCCCAGGCTTCCTCTCTGTCAGGTACACACGGTACTGGGGAGGGCCGGGGCAGCATAGGTGGCAATCTGGGTTAATTGGAAAATAAAACGGACCAGGAACAGTTCCAGGGAGCAAGAGAGAGAATTTGACACTTAAGAATTTGACCTAGCTTCTCTTCCTTCCAATCCATCATTGATTTTATGACCAAGAAGAAGGAGGGGTTTGACAATCTCCCTTGGGTTGAGACTGATTGCTGGGATTAAATACATGTGTTGGTTTGATGAGATGCTGGCAGGAGGGGATGAGCTTCCCCTATCCCCTGCACTTGCTAGACATGGTTTTTCCACCTCTGGGCCACTGATCTGAAACCTCAAGGCCACCCAGGCAGTTCTAGAGCTCCAGTACCAGCAGGACTCAATGGTCCTCCAGTATCAGCAGGACCTGTCAGAACTCAACCAACCTATTCTTTAGAAAGAATGAACATTGGTGACCAAGATCTCAAGTTTTGACCACCTAGATACTAGGATGGTGGGGTTTCTAACAAATCTACACAGGTCTGTGTCCTTCTTTGTCCTTGTCAGGTTCCAACGTTTATTTCCCAGCCTGTAACACAAAGTCTGTGTGATACAAGGTCTGTGTGTGCAAGTAGCAGTGGCCTGCTAGTTAGAAGATATACAGCAGCTTAGGGGCCAAACTGCTGAGTGCCCTTGGAAAAGTGATGCATTTCCAAGTCTTAATTTCCTCATCAGTCCAACAATTTCAGAATTCCATTCAACCACTGGGGTGCTATCTCTTCAAAAAACAAACAAGCAAAATAAAACCTTCAAAACACCCTGACTTAATAGCTTAGCCAATTCATGTGGTGTAAATATTCCCAATGTGGCTGATTTTAAACTACCAAAATGACATCAACCAAGACCATAAAATAAAAACTAAAGCTGGCTAGAGCCAGCATAAGCCAGTTCCAGCACAGCACTGCATCCAAGTCTCAGTCCTTGCCAAGCCCTGAAGCTGAGTCAATGTAACACATCATCCCAGTTCTAGAGGGTCCCAGGTGAGGAGAGCGGTGGGCTTCAGGGTTCCTGTGACTGGTGGGTATTACACTGATGCAGCCAGGACAGGCCTGTGTGGTGAGAGATGGGATGCCTTTTCACCTTTTGTCTCGGGCTCAAGAGGCTCATCATCATTGTCCATGGTGCCAGGACCCTCTTGAGGGCTGCTGCCAGCTTCTTCCCACCTTTTAGCCGGGTCCCTAAGAAACACACCTGTCCATTCACCTCTGCCTCAGGCGTTGTGTCTGTCTCTGTCCTCTCATAGGGAAATCCCAGGGGAGCCTGTGGTTACCCTTCCATCCCAACCATCCCCTGGGAGAAGGGGCTTTGGTGGGAACTGGACATTCATGGATTTGACCCTCCCACCCCCCACTTTGTCTGGGAGAGGGAGCTACTTCCTGTGCTCATCAGGGACAGTGGGACAGCTCTATTCCCAGGAGCCCTGTCGAAAGGATGTCCACCTGCTTGTGACTTTGTGACTTAGGAGCTACTTTCATTTCATCTTCAACATTCCATGACCTCATGCAGTTATTGTGATCCACGGAGGGGGACTTGGCAACAGCAGGCCTCCAGCCCTCTTGGTGACTCTGGCAGTCACCTGTACTCATATGTCCGCTGGAGCCAAGCCCAGGCTTGGCTGTAAGTGCACAGGTGCTGTGGGGGGGGACCTCTCAGTCGTGTTGCATTTCCCTCTGAGTCAGGATCAAACCCAAGCTCCTTAATCAGGTGACTGTGAAGAGCTGCCACCATGGTCTTCTCTCAAGGTGGCTGTGCTTCAGGTATGAAGTATGTCAGTGATGGGTAAACTCCGTTTTCATCGACCCGGTTCTTCCTTTTTTCTTTCCCCCTTGGGACAGTATCCTCAACCTTGGAGCAGAAGATCAAAAGCAAAGCACGACAACATATGTTCTATCACTACAGTTTGTTGCAGCCAAAGCACTGTTCTACCCAAACTACTGGGCTGCCTACCTTGAAACCACTCAACCAGCATTCCCATGCTTGGCCATTTTCACATGTCTTGGAGTTGAAGTTCAGTTGCAGTTTGCAGTCAAGAGAATCTGGAGGCGTGTTTATTCCTTCTTGATAAGCTTTCAGCACACCAACGGTCAGGTCAGTGACTAGAGGGGTTGGGATGAGAAAATCCCAATCGAAAGAATGAGGAAGATCCAGAAATTTGCATAGTAAAAACATGGCTAACATCATGGATCAAAGGCAATATGTACACCTGAGCTGTTACTCATTCCTTCAGGCATTCATTCTGAGAAATACTTGTTGAGCATCTGCTGTATACAAGGCCTCAAGACAAACAGGACTGTGGGGAGGAAATGCAGACGTGATTAGGACAGGACCCTTTCAGGGGATATTTAATACCAGACAAAAACTGACAAGGCCACCCTAGGGTGAGAGTCCTGGGCAAGTTTTTGGTCTGGTTTTTGTGCATATCAACAATTTGAGTCAGACACTCTAAATCAGTGTGGCAATGCCATCCAGGTGGATCAGTCTCCTGGTTCCTCAAAAGAAATACCCAACATGTCAGGGGAAATGATCACTCCCAGGAGGATCAGATTCAGGTAGACAAGAGCCCTGGAGTTCTTGGAGCATTTGGTCAGCCCTATGTTGGTGTGGAGGATAAGGAAACATTATTAAAGGGAAGAAAGAGGGAGTATGTGACTGCTTGTCTAGGCTCTGCTTGGACAGAAAGAACTCTCTGAAGGTTGAGTTAGAAAATTTTGCAGAAGATACTCCAAAAAGCCACTGGACAGAGGCATCCTTGTCCTAGGTCTCAGAGCAGCACTGGAAATTGACAAGGTTTGTGATGAAAATCCTCTAGGAATTGGAGGGAGAGTGAGGTTTCTGTGCTCTGGACAAGCAAAGGCTGGGGAAGAGGCATTTCTAGGAGTGTGGGATGAAGGAAGGCAGCAGTGCTTTAGGTAGGAATGCAGGATATGAAGGGGAGTAGGGAAAGGGGAGCCACAAGGGCCAGAGCAACTTCAGGGATAGATTCAAATGCAATTAAAGGCAATCAGAAGCCATTGATTTTTAAACAGGAAAGCAACATTATCAGAGATTTTCTTTAGAATGATGGACAGCAGTATTTTTGTATGAGAGTCAATACTGTAAAAATAAAAAGTTTAAGATATATAATTAAAAAAAATTTCTATCTTTTTTTTTTGTTGGGGGCTGGGTTTGATCCCGCCACCTCCAGCATATGGGGCTGGAGCCTTACTCCTTTGAGCCATAGGCGCCACACTAAAAATTTCTATCTTAAAAAAAAAATCCTGAACTGGCTCGGCGCCTGTGGCTCAACGGGCTAAGGCGCCAGCCATGTATACCTGAGCTGGCGGGTTCGAATCCAGCCCCAGGGCCCGCCAAACAACGACGCCTGCAACCAAAAAAAAAAAAAAAACAAAAAACGGCCGGGCATTGTGGTGGGCGCCTGTGGTCCCAGGGACTTGGGAGGCAGAGGCAAGAGACTCGCTTGAGCCCAGGAATTGGAGGTTGCTGTGAGCTGTGATGCCATAGCACTCTATCCAGGGTGACAGCTTGAGGCTCTGTCTCAAAAAAAAAAAAAAAAAAAAAACACATGAACTGTAATATAATTCCTGCATCTTCTTTTTATACATTATTTTAAAACATTTTTGTTTTACAAAAGGGTATCCTTTCCAAAATTGACTTTTTTTTTTGTTTGTTTGTTTTTGAGACAGAGCCTCAAGCTGTCACTCTGGATAGAGTGCCTGGCATCACAGCTTACAGCAACCTCCAATTCCTGGGCTCAAGCGAGTCTCTTACCTCCACCTCCCAAGTCGCTGGGACTACAGGCGCCTGCCACAACGCCCGGCCATTTTTTGGTTGCAGCCATCATTGTTGTTTGGCGGCCCGGCCTGGATTCGAACCTGCCAGCTCAGGTGTACGTGGCTGGTGCCTTAGCCCGCTGAGCCACAGGCACTGAGCCCCCAAATTGACTTTTAAGTGTTACAAACAAAATAGAGAGTTCCTATACATTTTTCACCCCTTAACATCCTATATAACCACAGAGAAATGATCAAAACTAAGAAATTAACATTGATTCAATGCTGTCAACTAACATACATACTGTCTTTGTATTTTACCAGTTTTCCCATTAATGTCCTTTTTTGGTACCAGGCTTCTATAATACAAGTGTTTATTGTGGCTCTGTTGGTCTCCTCCAATTTGTAACATTTCCTCAGTCCTTCTTTGTCTTTCATGACCTGATAGTGGTCAGATATTTTGTAGAATGCTCCTTAATTTGTCTGATGTTTTTGCCATCATGGTTGGGAAGGGTGTCAAGAGTTGACGTGTACTTCTGAGGGTGGAGTACATGATGAGTTGTACTGATCACTTGGTCAAGGTAGTGTCTGACAGCTTTTTCTACTGTAAAGTTACTGTTTTGTCTTTGTAATTAACACAGGTGTGGGAGGATACTTTAAGATTCTGCAAATATTCTGTTTAAACTTAAACTTTTGCCCACTAATTTTAACATCCATCAATGGATTATGATTCAGCCATTATTGCTACAGCATTCTAATGATTTTCTATATCCACAATCCTTCTGCATTTGTTAATTGGAATTGTTCTGCAGGAGAGAATTTTGTCCCTATCCCTCATTTATTTGTTTATCCAGTTGTTTGTATCAACACTCAAAGACGTTTATTTTATTGTCTGCATTACAATATAATACTATCATTTGTTTCGCCATTCAAGTTCCAACTTTGACCATTGGGAGCTCATTCAGGTTGGCTCCTGTGCTCTCCTGATAGGCTCCTGCTCTTTTTGAGCCTTTCTTTACTTTCTGGAACCACAGGAATTAATTACTTGTCCAAGGGGAGAGTGGTATTTTGGTATCTTGGTGGTATTTTGGAGCTGGTGTGCTCACCATTCTTGGGTCGAGGGAGCTTCTGGTCTCTTTTGGTAAATAGAGGTAGGAAATAAATGTGTGTGTATGTAAACTAACCCTTCCAAAACACATATTTATTTCTATATCCATCATATATATGTGTGTATATGTGTGTACATGTGTGTAATATACGCAAAGCTATACTGATACTGCTAACTCTAATCCAGCACCACAGGGTTCATTCGTGCCTTCTCCTATTTTCTTTTTTTTTTTTTTTACCTGAGACGGAGCCTCAAGCTGTCGCCCTGGGTAGAGTGCTGTGGCATCACAGCTCACAGCAACCTCCAACTCCTGGGCTCAAGGAATTCTTCTGCCTCCGCCTCCCAAGTAGCTGGGACTATAGGCACCTGCCACAATGCCTAGCTGTTTCTTTTGTTGTTGTTGTTGCAGCCATCATTGTCGTTTGGTGGGCCCGGGCTGGATTTGAACCCTCCAGCTCAGGTGTATGCGGCTGGTGCCTTAGCCGCTTGAGCTACAGGAGCCAAGCCGCCTTCTCCTTTTCATATTTGTCATTTCTTTCTCCTGGCAAGAAACCCAGCTCTCATTTTTTACAGTCTCTCTATGTATTTGTTAATCTCTTGTATCTACGTAAAGTAGTTTCAGAATTGCTAAGCCATACCCCCAGAAACAAATTTAGCAACTAGAGTACGGTGTTTGTTGGTACATAGGGTTTTTGTTGTCGGTATTGTTTATCCTCACGGTATCCAGTACCCCCTCCCCAAAGTTACTCAGGTCAATTCTTGATGCCCAGCCCCTTCAGTGTGGTTATTTAATTCACTTGTAATACAGTTCTATTCGTTTTTCACTATCTGCATTTCATACCCCTCCCCCCGGTTGCTTTTACTTTAATTTATATATAGTAAACTCCTTTCTTTGTGGTATACAATTCTGTAGGTTTTGACAAATACATAAAGGCAGTTATCTCCCACGATAGCTCCATCATTCTAAAAAGTCCCACATGCCCTTTTATGCCTATCCTTCCCCCCTTCTCTGGCCTCTGGGAGCCACTGTTCAGTTTTCTACCCTAATAGTTTCATGTTTCCTAAATCATATAAATGAAACCATACAATGTGTGTATTCTTTGGGGCTAGCTTCTTTCACTTAACAAAATGCATTGAAGATCCACCTGCCTTGTCACATGGTGCAACAGTTTGTTCCTTTTTATTGCAGAGTAATGTTCCATTACATGGATGTACCACACTCTATCTAGTCACTTGCTGAAAGACATCTTCATACTTTCCCTTTATTTTGGGACTATAAAGTGGTTATCAATGTTCACCTACAGGTTTTTGTGTGAACATAAGCTTTCATCTCTCTTGAGTAAATACCTAGGCATGGGATTGCTAGGTCATGTGACAGGTATGTGTTTAACCTTGTTAGGAACTGCCAAGCTGTTTTTCAAGTCCGTGTACCATTTTGAATTCCCACCAGGAATGTATGAGAGCATCATTGCTCTATGTTCTTGCCAATGTTTGCGATTACCAGATTTTGTTTTTGTTTTTCCATTCTGGTAAATAAGTAATGGTATTTCATGGTGGCTTTAGTTTGCATTTCCCTGATGACTACTGATGTTGAGCATCTGTTCATGTATTTATTTGCCATTCATAGATTTTTTCTCTGTTGTTTGTTCAGATTTTTTCCCCATTTTAAATTGGATTATCTATTTTTTTATTGTTGAATTTTGATATATTCTGGGCATACAAGTCTTTCATCAGAAATGAGATTTTCAGGCCAGGCATGGCGGCACACGCCTGTAGTCCCAGCTACTAGGGATACTGAGGCAAAAGGATTGCTCAAGCTTAAGAGGTTGCTGTAAGCTATGATGCCATGGCACTCCACCCAGGGTGACAGAATGAGACTGTCTCAAAAAAAAAAAAATTAATTAATTAAATAAAATAAAATAAATGTGATCTTCAAATATTTTCTCTCAATCTGTATCATTAACAGTGTCATTCACAGAGGAAAAAATATTTTTTTGAAAAGTCAAATTTTTGGGACTGAGTGTGATGGTTCATGCCTGTAATCCTAGCAATCTGGGAGGCCTCAGCAGGTAGATTGCCCTGAGCTCACAGGTTTGAGTCCAGCCTGAACAAGAGCGAGACCCTGTCTCTAAAAAACATAGCGAGATGTGGCAGGTGCCTGTAGTCCCAGCTACTTGGGAGGCTAAGACAAGAGACTTGCTTGAGCCCAAGGGTAGGAGATTGCTGTGAGTTATGATACCACGACACTCTACCAAAGGTGACAAAGTGAGACTCTGTCTCTAAAAAAAAAGAAAGAAAAGTCAAATTTTTGTCAAAATTGTCAAGAAATTATCAATTTTTTTCTGCCACAGATCATGAATTTGGTGTCAAATGTAAAATATCTCTGCCTAACCTAAGGTTATGTAGATTTTCTCCTATGCTTTATTCTGGAAGTTTTATAGTTTTAACTTTTACATGTCTATGATCAATTACACATTTTAGAAATTATGGCAAGATATACATAACATAAAACTTACCATTTTAACACTGTTTTGTTTTTTGTGTTGTTTTTTCTTTTTGAGACAGTCTCACTTTCACCCTTGGTAGAGTGCCCTGGCATCATAGCTCACAGCAACATCAAACTAGTGGGCTCAAGTGATCCTCTTGCCTCAGCTTCCCAAGCAGTGGGGACTACAGGTGCCAGCCACATGCCTGGCTATTTTTAGAGGTGGGGTCTCCCTCTTGCTCAGGCTGGTCTTCAACTCTTGAGCTCAAGTGATCCACTGGCTTCGACCTCCCAGAGTGCTGGGATTACAGGCATGAGCCACGAGCCTGGCCCATTTCAACACTTTTAAGTGTACAATTCAGTTGCATTTAGGCATATTCACAATGTTATGCAACCATCACCACCATCTATTTCCAGAACTTTTTCTTTTTTTTTTTTTGAGACAGAGTCTCACTATGTCACCTTCAGTAGAGTGCTGTGGCGTCACAGCTCACAGTAACCTCCTACACTTAGGCTTAAGAGATTCTCTTGCCTCAGCCTCCCAAGTAGCTGGGAATACAGGTGCCTGCCACAATGCCCAGCTATTTTTTTTGTTGCCGTTGTCATTGTTTAGCTGGATGGGGCCAGGTTTGAACCTACCACCCTCCGTGTATGTGGTCGAGCCTCCAGAACCTTTTCTATGAACCACTTTAAGTTAATTTCTAGAGCAAGTGTGGGGTACAGGATGAGATTACTTTGTTTTTCATGTGGACATTCAATTGTTTCAGCACCACTTGTTGAAAAGACTTTCCTTTCTATGTTTGTCTTTTTATGATTATCAAAAATCGGTTGAATTTGGGTCCTTTTTTCAGAAGCCATTTACCAGGCATGCCTTGTAACCATTTGATTGATAAATCCCCTTGGTGCTGGGGGGTGGGCCTGAGGCACTTAGGGCGTGGGAGGCAAACTGGCTATATAGTTAGTCCACAGAGCAGGAGCAAAACAGTTCCGGAGGAGTGAGGAGCTGTGATTCTGGTTTAAAACAAGCCAAAATGTCACCTGAGGCAAGGAATGGATGTCAAATATTAAGGGAATGATAATTTCCTTCTTTATCAACAATATTCCTGCTTAACTTTCACTAGTGGGAATCAAGGCAGAGGGATGCTTTAATATCTTATAGGTACCATTTATATATAGCACTTAATATTGTAGGGACTTTACATGTATTAATGCATTTAGGTTGCCTAAACAACTATTATCATGGTAGTATGAGATACTGGTATCCCATTTTGCAGGTGAAGAAACTGAGCACAGAAAGGTTAAGTAAATGGCTTGAGGTCACGCAGCTAGTAAGTGGCAGGGCTAAGATGTAAGTGAAGTCAGTCTGGCTGCAGAGTCTATACTGCCTTTCTACACTGACCCACTTGCTGCTCCTTAACATGACAAGGTTATGCCCATGGCTAAATTGGGATTAGGTGATACATTTCCTCAATTGGTAAATTACAATCCAGAGGCCAAATCTGGTCCATTTCTTGTTTTTATAAGTACATATTGAAACACAGTCATGATCCTCTGTGTAGGTCTACCTGTGGCTGCCCCAGTGGCAGTGCTGAGCAGTTATTTCAGAGGCACAAGGGCCTGCAAAGGCAAAAGTATTTCCCATCTAGCCTTATAAGAAAAAGTATTTGATGGCCTTTAGCATAAGATGATTATTAAAGGTCCAAGTTCTCAAAGGGAGAGAATGGAAGGAAAAAAGGTCAAGGAAAGGAAGTTGGCATAAAAACATATGAGGAGGCAAGATGAAGAAATACAACCAAAGAAAGAAACAGATGCTGTTACATTAGTTGTAACAATACAGCACCTGATTTTATACAAGGGATTTTTAAAAAGTGATAGTTTCAAGTCAAGTCAGATTTCAAATATAGGGTTTGGTGTCATAAAGAAAGGCATGTTCAGTGGGCAGCGCCTGTGGCTCAAAGGAGTAGGGCGTTGGCCCCAGAGGTGGTGAGTTCAAACCCAGCCCTGGCCAAAAACTACCAAAAAAGAAAAAAAGAAAGGCATGTTCAGGTGGATTATTTTTAAAGCAAAAAGCCAGCAGGAAATGCAAAGAAATGCCTCATTATGTGTCCCCTTTTGCAAGTTTGGATTTCACCGTATTTGGTGTCCTCATGAGATGAAGCTCTTCAGAGAGCAGGATTTTTTGTTTGTTCATTCATTCATTGATTCACTCGTTCACTGTGTTAAGTGCCCTGGTGCTGAATGACTAGGAGACAGGGATGAATTGGTGAAATTCATGGAGTATACAGTCTACTGAGGAGTATAGACAAGGACACAGTGGCAGCGTTGAGTGCAGAGTAGGCAAGGGTGCGGAGAAGCAAGACAGTGTCTTGTCCATACTGAGGGCAATTGTGTCTGTATCAGTGTGAATATCAAAGATTCAGGAAGCTTCCTTGAGGAAGGGATGTTTATCCAAGGTCCATTAGCAGCAACCAGGTGAAGGCAAAGGGGTGATGTGGATGTGGGGGAGGTGAGGTATTTGGGGCTGAGAATAAAGCATATACAATGTCCACATGGCCTGTTGAAGATGCCTCGAGTATCTAGATGGGTGAGGCTGGAGTGTGACTTTCACTGGGAATAGTGGTGGGAAGTAAGTACTAAGAAATGAAACAAGATGAGGGGCCTTCAGTGCTATGCTCAGGAGCTTGGCTTGCATCTTGAGGACAGTTGGGGTTCACAGAAAGGTTTTAAGCAGCAGTGTGACCCAATATTGTTCATGAAGTATAAAGATTGCTCTGGCTGCCATGTGGAAAGTAGATTGAAGACAGGATGGGAAATTAACACTAGTTGGCAGTGCCTAAAGGGAGGATGTGGGCTAAATGAATGGATGGAAGGAAGGTTGAACCATTTGGATTTGGGATCAGATATAAAAGAGAAAGGGGAGAAGAAAAAGTGAGAGGCCAGGATAGCTTAGTAGATGGCTGTCCCATTCATAAAGAAGACGACAAGGTAGCTGGGGCAGAGGGCTTTGGAGGATGGTGGGGGAAGGTGATGAGTGCAGCTTTGGGTGTGTGGAGTCTTTGAGTTGCTTCTAGGACACCCATTGGAGACGTTCACTGGCAAAGGGACCTGGGATCTGTGGCCTGGGAAAAAAGATTTAGGTTAAAAAGGTAGATGTGTGAGTTGTTAGTATATGGATGGAATTTGAAGCCATTGGAATGATGACATTTTCCTAAAGAGGGATGGTAGTGTAAGAGGAGGGGAGAGGACAAAGGGGAAATGCTAGGAACACTGTCAGTGAAAGGAGGGTGGTCAGAGGAATAGAAGTGAAGGGTGTGAGGACAGAAATGTCCACTGGGATAGAAGAAAAATAAGAAAGTCACAGAAACCAAAAGGAGAGAATCTGAGAAGAATCGGGGGCAAAATTACAGAATATTCGAGAAATAACAAGGCCTGGAGGGTGTTATTTCTGCAGAATCCCACAGTCCTCAACGAGGAAGGCTTTGGGAACTTTGGTGAGGGAGTTCCAGTGCGCTCGTGGGGGAAGAAGATATGTGTCAGTGGAGTGAGCATGAACAAGAGGTGAGGAAGCATAGAGAGCAGGTGTGGACAGCTCTTGTAAGACGGTTGGCTGTGAAGGAGAGGTGGGGAGACAGAATACTAGCTTAGAGGGGGACATGGGGCCGAGGGGGGGTTTCATAGCATAGGAGCGATTTGAACATGTTGACGAGGGCCAGACATGGGTGGTTCATGCCTGTAATTCCTGCACTTTGATGATTCCTTGAGGCCAGAAGTTCAAGAACAGCCTAAGCAACATAGCAAGACCCCTTATTAATAAAAAAAGAAAAGACAACGAAAAATTAGCTAGGTGTGATGGTGCATGCCCAGCTACTTGGGAAGCTGAGGCAAGTGCTTGAATCCAGGAGTTTGAGGTTGCTGTGAGCTATGATGTTGCTACTGCACTCTAGCCTGGGCAATATAGCGAGACCCGGTCTCAAAAAGAAGTGAAGAAAAGGGCGAGTAAAGGAGCCCCATCTTGGAGGGGGGAGGAGGGAGGAGGGAGGAGAGGGTCCTGAGTGCAGTGAAGGTCAGAGGCTGTGTTAGGACGGAAAGAGGAAGAGCTGGCTACAGGTGCTGGGGGAAACATTGCTGTGGTGACAGAGTAGAGAGCTTACACTTGTCGGTTCTATCTTCTCTCTAAAGTTGGTAGGGACCTGATCTCCTGCGAGCAAGAAGGGAAGCAGAGGGGCAGTGAGTCTGAGAACAGACTCTCACTGTGGAAATAGGAGAGAAAGTTGATTAGAGAGCATGGGATGGGTGGGGCCTGTGGCTCAAGGAGTAGTGCACCAGCCCAATATAGCAGGGGTGGCGGGTTCAAGCCCCGCCCCAGCCAAAACTGCAAAAGAAAAAAAAAAAAACAGTATGGGACCGCTGGGGATGGTGGAGATCAGCAAACTAATGGCCCCAGTCTGGGTGGCTGGTAATTTTATTCATTAGTGCTCAGCAACCCAAACCTTAAGAGCCAACAAGGAATGTTTTACTAACGAGGCAGATATAATCTAAGAACGATGGGCAGGAGCATTGATAATGGAAAGAGAGTGATTTAAAAGCAGGATCATGGGAATTCCACGTTAGAGAGAGATGATGACTGGGGTGGAAGCTTGAGAAGGACGGAATAGAGAAGTCAAGGGTTTGACATAGTGAAAGAATAGATGAAGCAGAAGCTAAAGTGGGAGAGGCAGAAAGCCCCCGGATGACCCATCACAATGGATGTGTAATTTACCACTTCAGGGGTGGAGTGTTGCCCAGTGGTGCCCTTGACACATGCAAGCTGATGTCAGAGTAGGGAGTGTCTCAAGTACAGTGGGAAAGAAGGTCATTGAGAAGGTCATGGCAATGACCTTCCAGGAGTTAGGAAGGCTCATTCACATTGGTGATGGGAAGACCTGAAGGAGGAAAGATTGTGAGTCCAGGACTAAAGTCTTCAAGGGATGAGGAGGAATTAGGCAGGAGACCAGGAAAAGACAAGGATGAGGCTGGGTCACACAGTGATGAGTGCTTGATAAATCTCTAATGAATACACGAATGCATCAATCGGCAACTAAGTGAACAAATGAATGCATCAGCTCAAACTAATTTGACACATTCTGAGAATATTTAGCCATAAATCCTGAGATCAGGAAGGGAAGAAACATAAGCCTCAAAGAAGCCAAGTTACTAGGAGTATAGGGGCCTCAGGTTATTGTAAGAGGGGAAAATGGGTAATTCTTTTCTATCTATCCTATGTGAGAGGCTGTCTGTACACTACAGACCTACACACGTTCAATACAGTACCTGCTAGTTCCTTCTTGTAGGACTTCAAATACGACTACTTCAAATTAAGAGGTGATGTCCAAGTAAAACACACATTGGATTTTGAAGACTTGGTTAAAAAAAAATAATAATACAAAATATATCCTTTAAAACTATTGATTATGTGTTAAAATACTAAAATTTTGGATTTAGAGGATTAAATAAAACATTAAAATTGATTTCAACTACTTATTTATTTACTTATTTATTTTTATATAAGGCTACTAGAAAATTTTAAATTACATATGTAGCTTACATTATATTTATTTGGGGCAGCACTGCTCCAGGCCTTGATCAGTAGCCTCTGCAATCCTGAAAGCAGCATTATGCCACCCCAACTATCACCTATGTTCAACCATTAAGTTAAATTAGGCAGCCAACCTGTTTAACTTCCCTATGTACCTGTTGTTATAACTAAAATTTGACAAGGCGGTGCCTGTGGCTCAAAGGAGTAGGGTGCTGGCCCCATATGCCAGGAGGTGGCGGGTTCAAACCCAGCCTGGCCAAAAACTGCAAAATAAAATAATAAATAAATAAAATTTGAGCTCTTAGGGTTTAGATTTCCTATACACAGGAAGTCCCCCCCCCTTTGTTTTAAGAGTCAGAGTCTCACTTTGTCACCCTCAGTAGAGTACTATGGCCTCACAGCTTACAGCAACCTCCAGCTCTTGGGCTTAGGCGATTCTCTGGCTTCAGCCTCCCAAGTAGCTGGGACTACAAGTGCCCACCACAACGCCTGGCTATTTTTTGTTGTAGTTGCCACTGCTGTTTTAGTTGGCCAGGGCAGGTTCGACCCTGCCACCCTCAGGTATATGTGGCCGGCACCCTACCCACTGAGCTACAGGCACCACCTGGAAATTCCCCTTTAAAAGAACATTTTAAATCTCTCAAAGTATTGTAAAACCTCCCACTTGCCCCATTAGGTAGGTCCTGCACCCTGGAAACCATACTGCTATTGAGTGCAGGTGCTCATCAAAGCTTTCATTGTCACAGTTGGAAGAAATTGAGGCACTCACCCTACATCTCTTGGAATAGTTCTTCTTCTTTTTTTTTTTTTTTGAGAAAGAGCCTCAAGCTGTCACCCTGGATAGAGTGCCGTGGCATTACAGCTCACGGCAACCTCCAATTCCTGGCTCAAGGGAGTCTCTTGCCTCCGCCTCCCAAGTAGCTGGGACTACAGGCGCCCGCCACAACACCCGGCCATTTTTTTTGGTTGCAGCTGTCATTGTTGTTTGTTGGGCCCGGGCTGGATTCGAACCCACCAGCTCAGGTGTACATGGCTGGCGCCTTAGCCTATTGAGCCACAGGCGCCGAGCCTCTTGGAATAGTTCTGACACGATGAGGCTAGAGACTGTGCATGTTTTATCTGTAATTTTCCTTTCACTGGAGAAGCCTGAGGCTGCACTTCTCCAGGCCAAGTTTCCTGGAATCTGCAGTTATTGGCTTGCTTAGCAATGTCACATTTTAGTTTGAAGAGCAGGAACCTTATTTTGGCCAGGGATAGTGGAAGAAGACCCTCCATTAACAGTGGATAGAGCTGTTTTGTTTTTTTTGTTGTTGCATAAGTTCCAAAAATATATCAGTAAACACCTAAAGCTTATGTTGGGTCAGGCATAGTGAAAAAACTGAGGCCTCAAGAAGTTAGGCATTTAAGAGTTTCCATGTGTGGGAAGTGGCAAAGACAGGATCCAAAGCCTGTGATCCCCACTCTTTCCAACATACCTGCTTATGGATCAAGAAGAGGGAAGCTTTGCTTAACTGGCTCAGGAAAAGCTTCTGAAAGAACATGGATCAGTTGGCTGACACATTGTGCCCACACATGTACATTGAACAGTCCAGTTGAGGCTAGACCCGTTAGCAGAGGTTCCCGTTATGCATCAGAATAACTTGATGAATGTTTAGGGTCACATCCCTAACCTGTTAACTCAGAACTCTGGGAGTAGGGCCTAGAAATTAGGATTTTAAAAACATATTCCAGGCCAGGTGTGGTTGCTCACATCTATAATCTGAGTACTCTGGGAAGCCAAGGTGGGCAGATTGCCTGAGCTCAGGAATTCGAGACCAGCCTGATCTACAGTGAGACCCTGTCTCTACTAAAAAATAGCCAGGCATTGTGGTGGGTGCCTGTAGTCCCAGCTACTTGGGAGACTGAGGCAAGAGGATTGCTTGAGCCCAAGAGTTTGAGATTGCTGTGAGCTATGATGTCACAGCACTCACAAAGTGAGACTCTGTCTCAAAAAAAAAAATAAAAAACTAAAAAAAAATACTCCAAGCAGATAAGGGAACCATTACTTCACAGAATGATAAACACAGTCTCCAGGCCAGTACTTTGACTTAGGATCTGACTTGGAACTTGGACTTCTGGGTAACTATTAGAACAAAATGGAAGGCGAGTACAAGGAGGGTTTACTTGTAAAGGAATGAGCCTGAACTTGGGGGCTTTGTAGGTAGATCTTAACATTTGTGCACTAATTTTTGAGCAGCTTCCTAACCTTCACATTGCAATGGCCTCATCTCAGGCCAAGGGATGATGTTGCCTGAAGGCAGACATTGCCACCTCTTCATCTAAGGGTACATAGTGGGAAGGCCACAGTACTGACTCTCTTCTTCTTCCTCCTTCTAGACTTTCAGTGTTATGATGTACCCAGCTGGTCCAGGATCTGGTGACTCCCCAGAGGGCTTTCCTGAACAACCAAGGCTCCAGTCACAAATTGGAAATCACACAGCTCAGACACTCGGTACTGAAATTGGGCGTATTATACAATCCTTCTTTCTTCAGAGCAGGGTTGGGACAGAAGACTGAGGATTGGGTTTGAGGAAGAGAAACTCAAAGAGGTCTTTGGGTGGCACAGAAGAACTAGTCTTCATTTAGCGACATCTGCTTGGTTCAACCAGTGGACAAAGTTTATTTGGTCTCTACTGTGTGCATTATATTAGGCGCTGGGGAGATACTTCAAGGTAAACAAACCACCAGCCAGACTGCTTCCTGGCCTGTAGAGGTGATTATTTTTCTTTTATTCTTGACTCTCTTACCAATGGGACACCTCTCACCCCCCTTAGGGAAAAGAAGGCCCATTTCTAACAAGTGGAGGAGACAAAATCTTAGGTGCTGAAGCAAAGGAGGATTCTATTGTGACCTAGACTCTGAGCTGGGGAAGATAGTAGAGGTAGGAAAAGGTGGAAAATGGGGACAAACTCAAGTTCACTCTTCTCTCTGAGCTGAGAAGGGGTAGATTGTAGAAGTCAGGGCTAAGCTAAGCCCTGACGACCCAGTCCAGCCCTTCACTTTACAGACGAGGAAACCGAGTTGGGGAGAGGTTAGATGGGGTCCCAAGGTGGATACGAAGCGGCGTAAGTGGGAATAAACTGTGGCTTTTGAATAAATACTATAGACCCTCCAGGGAGGTACTAATTTTTTTTTGTTTTTAATTTTTGGTTGAAGTGTCTTTATTCCGAACTTTGTTACCAAATTAACTAGGGGGGAAAGTTAGCAAGGGACATCTCAGATCTTAAAATCTAGGTTTTGTTATTTTGTATTCAGGTCAATTCAAACTCTTGTCCACATTTTACAAAGGGCGGGAAAGGCTGGGCTGTGGCGTATTTGGGTTTATTGATGATGTCTTTGGAAACAGAGAAAGTCTGGTCTCCTCTTGACCAGATAGAGGTACTAAATTTTAAACCCTAGCATTTTGACCGTGGCGGAAAGCCAGGCCAGCCCGTGGCCATGGGAACCGCCGCCTCCCGCCCCCTGTGAGCCGGCCCGCAGCGCTGCGCTCTCAATAAAGTTGTTGTTGAAGCGGCGCGTGGGAGGCGGCACCACGTGGGTCGGCCGGGGGCGGGGCCGAGTTGAGGGAGACTCTGCGGGCGGCCGGCGCCGGCCATGATCGCTTCGTGCCTGTGTTACCTGCTGCTGCCGGCCGCGCGCCTCTTCCGCGCCCTCTCAGGTACCGGCCCCGCGTCTCGACAAGCAGGAACCCGGGCCGGGCCTAGCCCTGCGGGGCTCTGCGGGTCTGAAGCAGCTTGCAGGACGCTGGGCCTCGGGACCACAGTCCACCAGGCAGTGCCAAAGAGTGGAGTGGCGGTCCTTGGCCCCGGGCTCTCGGGGCCTCCTCTGATGCCAAGAGGCCCCGGCCTGGCCGACGACCCTCGTGGCCGGCCCCCTCCTCACACCTGTAGTCCGGTGACGTCGGGCCACGGTTAACGTGGAGGGGGGCTGCGGATCTGGCAGGGCCATCCTTCCCTGCTCCTGGGGTGGGGGGTGCAGAGAGGTTCTGGGACCGACTGAGACACTGCCCTGGAGGGTCAGGAAGGGATGACAGCTCCGGTCGAGGCGAGTGCCCGAATTGTGGGTAGAGGTGGGTCCACCCTGGGAGGTCTGTGGGCTGAAGTCCTGGATGTACCTGTCCCAGGTTAACTTTACACTCACTTTTCAGAGCTGCCTGTCAGCTTTGGCTCCTCTCTCAGTGTCTTTATTGAAAACAAATGCTCAGAAGTCAGAGACATTTAAATCTTAGCTTAGAAGCATTCTTCACGTTTGGAGAGAGAGATGTGATGGAGTAGGGGCTGTGCCCAGCTGATACCTTAAATAGGGGAGGAAGGATTATCCTTTACTTTCTTAGAATCTGCCAGCACCGCCTGTTCCTGGTTTTTGAAATTCCAGGTTTTTATGGGACCATCAGTTTCTCTCTGAGGTCTCACAGAACACCCAAACCTTTCTCCTGCAATTTAGGGAGCAGTACCAAGAAGTGTGTGTGTGTGTGTGTGTAATTGGTAATATATTACACATAAAAATATTTTAAATTTATTTTTTAACGGTGTGTCAAGGCTGTGTCTGTTTTGTTCACTATATCTCTGGTGTTTACACACTGCCTGGTATCTAGTAGATACTTAGTGAATTCAGCAATGTCTTGTGTGTCCATACTTGTGAGCAACGGGACACTCCACAGAAGTAATTGTTTTCAGAGAACTAAGCATACTCCTTAAATTGCTGCTGCTGTCATTTCTGGAGCTCTACTGTTGTCCATAATGGCAGCCTTAGTGATAACAGTGTACTTAGTCTAGAGGTTTCCAGACCAGTAGATTTCTAGTGAACTCAGATGAGGCCTCTTCCCCACCCACACATTAAAGTAGTCCCACTTATATTTACTTTGTGTGTTTGGTTTCTAGATAAGATTTCTTTCTTTCTTTTTTTAAAAATCATTCTGCTGCAGAAAAACAAACCACCACTACCAAAAACTGCCAAAGTTGAAAGCTACTAACTTTGTACATATAAACCATAGAACCTCTGCCATCTGTTATGCATAGAGGATGTTTCAAGGGGCATAAAATTAGCCCCTGACAGCAACCCAGCCTGTGGGTTTAGGTCAGGGTTTCTCTGTCTCAGCACTGTTGACATTTTGGGCCAGATCATTTGTTGTGGGTCTGTCTAGTGCATTGCAGGTTCAGCAGCAGCACCATCCTTTAACCACTAGATGCCAGTAGCATTGCTATGGTTGTCACAACCAGAGTATCTCTGGACAGTCCTAAATACCCACTGAGGGGAAAATCACCCCTGGTGAAACCACTGTTTTAGAGAACGTAAATATACATAGGCCTTAAACAAGGTATTTGAACTGTTGTTCAACATTTCACCATTTTAAGTTTTTTCTTGCCTTTAAAAAAATTGCCCATAAAATGAATCTGTTAAGTGATCGAGGGCCAGCATCATGCCCGCCACTTTTCCTGTGCTGTAAATAAATTAATGTGTGTGGGTTGTCTGCTCTCACCAAAATACTGTGCTCAGAGTTTTGGGGCTCTAATTTTAGAGTGTTTCCCACCTGATTTCTTGCCTGTTAGCTATCATTTATGGTTGCTGTAGCAGAGAGATTACAGCTGTCTCTTACTGCCAGTTGCTGGCATCTTCTAATTTACAGCCTCTGATGTGTTGTGGAATAGAAAAGCAGATAATGAAATTTGTCAAGATTCTGTAAGTAGAATAAATATTAATAGCTTTGAGAAGAGGCCCAAAGGCCTTTGCTAAGAAGTAAATTATAGATTTTGAGACCATCTATTTTAGGAGTTTTTCTTTTGGAGTGCATACATAGATTGGGGAATTTTTAGAACTAGAAAAGCTCTTAGAGATTATCTAGTTCAGACTTCTCTTGTACTCATGTTATAGTCAAGAGTAACTCCATCTGACTAGAGCAGTGGTTCCTAATGCCGCAGCCCTTTAATACAATTCCTGTGGGTCACGACCCACAGGTTGAGAACCGCTGGACTAGAGGCATTGGTCAAGGCCAGTTAGTTTTGTTAATTTCAGTTATAGACCATAGCCTACAGTTTTGATTCATAGTCAAGTGTTGGTTCCAATGTAATATAATTCTTAGAACCAGAAAGTTTATATTAATAGTAGTCTTAACCACATAAAAGTGGTGGAGTTATGTGTGCTCATCTGTGTTCTAGATTTATTTTATTTTATTATTCTTCATTACATTATTCCCTCCTCCATCCCCCCAGTGGTAAGACAGAATATATTTACAGAAAAGAATACAGAAAACACTAAAGCTCCTGGTAGAGGAAGAGAATTCAAGTGGGGAGAGAGAAGCTCTCTCTGTTTCTCTCCCGGTCTTTCCCCGTCTCCTCCTTTAGGCCTTTAGTCTCAGGGTATATATAGGTGTATGGGTTCCTTGGCCAGGAAACAAATGAATACAGTCCCTTCTGCCTGGGGCAAGGTGAATGAATGTATCAATGAATGGATACAGTCCATTGATGGAAATGAGGCCTAGGAAATTGACAAGAAATTGACCTACGCATAGGAAATGGGGGTTCCACATTTAGTCCTAAGTGTAAAGTGAAGGAGACACGAAGGCACAGGTGTCTCCTCGGCAGTTGTCCAGTCTTTTTGGCTAGTGGAGCCTCTGGTGGGGGTTGGAGGTCCCCC
>CAUYON010171651.1:0-46961 GCA_963573935.1 Arctocebus calabarensis
AGAATATCAATGTCTTCATATAGTGATTAAGAAAATGCCATGAAGGCTATGTTTAACAGTTCAATGAAAATATTTCAGATTGTATATGAAGTCAGCACATTGTGCCCCATGATTGCACTAATGTACACATTTATGATGTAACAAAATTATAAAAAAAAAGTATACACTTAAGTAGGATCAATTTACCATTGTTCACTATGTTGTGCAGAATGAATTCAGATATAATGTAAATATTGTGCAGAATGAATTCAGATATAATGTAAATAAAGTAACACGAAAATACTAAAAAGCTCATTAAGCATTCAATAATAGCCTATATTGTACAGCATTGAATAATAGCATATATCATAAATAAGAAATAGAGTTGCTAAGTTTAATTAGAGTTAGACATTTGGTAAAAATCAAGTCATTCTACTATTTAAAAGGTTATTTACTTCTATCTTAAATTATCACCGAATTGGTAATTCTTGCAATTTCCTTAGTTACTTTTCATTTATGGTATGCTATTCCAAAATATTTATATTAAAAATGTTGGCAAATCCTCAACAAGTATGACTTAGGTATCAGAACACTTTAAGAATTCATAGTGACATATATATATATATTTTTTTTTTTTCTAGATCACAGAAGGTTAGTAAGAAAATCCACATAATGAGGTAGACAGTAAAACTTCTTTTCCCCTATAAAAATATTTGAAGTCTTTCTTCTGAGAAATGTCTATTCTATACATCATTGTCCAGGAGATAAAGAAGCTGATAGGGCAGCTGTCCTTGACAATACAACACAGATCTCAAATATGCAGCAATTGGTCAGTAAGGTGTGAGAAACAGTCTAGAGTTTCTCAGATCTCCATAGGATATGTCATTAAATCTTCTCCTCCTGCTGGGACTTACTTCTGGGAAAAAGCATATGGTATAAATATGACTATATTTGGCAGTGAATACTAATGATCGCTCAGGAGGTTCATCTTTCAGGTTTTTTTGCCTTTAGCATCTAGTTGCTTATAAATGCGACATGCTTTGATTTGATTTAATAATCTTTTTGAATTTATACTTTATAATTTACTGTATAAAATGTATCTGTAAAACCATATACCCATATATAGAGAGAGACATATACATTTATTTTTGGTGTTAACCCATTAGTAGATTGTAAAATTAAGGCAAGGAGACCAATGTCTGTCCAATGCACATATTACAAAGGTGGTTATTACTCTAAAATTAGTAAAATCTGGAAACAGATTCAATGTAAGCATACACACACACAAATAGTTACATTGCTTTTCTATAGTGTGAGAATTGGAAGCTCGATGCCTCAACACGAACTAAAAAGTACATATTGATGTCTATATGAACAATATCCTAGTCATTGTATGGAATGGCAGAAGAAAGTGTTTTGAAATATGCAGAAATTATTCTATGACTTATATAAAAACAATCAATAGTAATTTCTGTGCTACAATAAATTTGCAAGTTGAATTTCATAAAGGTTACATTAAACAGGGCATATTGAGAAGAATTCCAAGGAAAGAAGTAAGATAAATTTGGTTTAAAACATGATTTTACTCCACATGAAAAGCTTTCTAAAGTTTCGTATAAAGCTAATTATATTAGCTCAGTATTATAAGAAATAGTATTGTCTTATATAGTATGACAGTAATAGGGCTATGTTGGCATAAATCACTTGGCCAGTCAAGCTAATATATAAATGGTAATCTACATATAGATTTTTATTTACCAAGGCCAATAAAAAAAAATTCTCAGAAGTTGGGTGTATTTGAATCAAATGTCATTGGAAAGATAAGACAATATGGTCTCATAATACATACCGTTAATTTCTAATTTATGTATAACAAAAAACTCCATAATGAAAAATAATGTAAAATGTAAATTTTGTGTGAAAACTCTTCATAAAAAACTATAGTTCATATCAGAAGTTAATATCACCGGGGAGTTAAATGATTAATACAAAACAAATACACATTACATCAACATAGCATTCTTTTGTTCTTCACTTACCATGATGCAAACTGCAAGGATTTAACCTTTAAGGGTTAAAGAGTTTAATCAATGTCAATGTCTGATCTTCTGAAGGCGATAAAGAATGGTCTGTCTAGTGATACTCAACAGAACATCACTTTGTCAAGCCACAGCACCCAAAAGCTTGTCAAGTAAGTTACCAGAAACCTTTTTGTGGTTAGAACTCAGCTCCTTCCTGCTTGACCTATTATTTGATATTTGACCACTTGGTTGCAAGACACTTGCTCTTTCTAGCTGAAATGTCACTGGGGCATCTTGTCAGCTCCCCGACATCTCGGCCTGACATACAATTTTACTTTTGTGTGCTACAAGGCAGAAAATGCAGGGCAATGGCCTTGTTTTAAATTCTGTCAGCATCAAAGATGGGCATCACTCTTGGGTCCTACCAACAACAAAAACAAAAAAAGGAGTCTATTTTGAAGGTCAAAACAGCCATTACCTTGAAGTTTTTCAGCTTATACTAAATATATTACCTGCTACACTGGTATGGGAACTGTCCTTATGACGTGCCTAAACACACCACAATAATCTTCCCAGTACAATTGTTCCACTTTCTTATCAAATGCAGACCTGATAAAAGAATGAGTTTTCAATGCCTGCAGGGACCAGATTCAGCAGTTAACTTAACTTGTTCAAATGGGCAAGTGGTATCATGTAGCTTTACAAGGAGCAACCTGACCTTCTCACATTGACCAGGAGTGACATTATTGTGCAGGAGGAGAAGCAGTCACATCATTTCTGTTTTGCACAACCTGCTTAAAGTTTGCAACTAAATGCTTGTCTTCAGTCGAGCTGACAAGAGAGAAGTGGGGGCTCAGTGAACCATGGCAGGGCTGCCATGAAATGACAGGAATCATTGGCATACATTTCAAATAGCTCTCTCAATCCTATTAAAGTATTGCAGTTCTGCTTTAAAATAGACAAGTATGAAACAACTTTGATAGATAGAGACTAAAATGGCTTATTGATTTTTTTAAGTCCAAGGGAAATTACCTAAAATGTGTCATTCTTTAACATTTAAAAATATGTTACATAAAAATGAGCAACTGTGATAATAAATAAAACTTGGAGAGAAAAAAGTTGGTTATTTCCTTATTCAAAGAGACAGAGCTACCCAAGCACATTAAGATATTGCACAATTTTTTAAAACCCACTGCCATTTGTGCTGGAACAAAATTCAACTGATAAGAAAATCCCCCTTCAAAACAATTTTAATTGTACTGTTAACTCTTCTTCCATTTTTTATTTCATAAAGTCATAATCCAATCTAAGTTGGTCTTTTGGCATTAGCAGAAATAGTCACTGGAGAGGACTGAGATGATGTCAGAGCATGGGGCGCCGTATTTAAAAACGTCTCCTTTAAAAAACTGTAAGTTGTATCAAGTTCAGCTTTCAATGGCAAAAAGTTCCCAACACCAATTGTGTCAGACTGAAGACCAGCTCTGGAAGAAATGGAGAGATTTGAGTGATCTCGTGATCCTGTCTGTGACATACAAAGAAAAAAAATAACAAACATAGAATTAGAAACTCTTAGAATTTAAAACTATAAACAGGGACATAGATTAATGATAAGAATTGTAATATAAAATGGGAGGAAAATTGCTATATAAGTAACCCATATGATAATACATAACTATTAAATTATTTTCCAAACATAACTGAATCTCTTAGCTGCCCTGTTATAAACTTTTCAGGACAATAGGAGTCTGTATAAACACCAAAACTTACTTTATATAAAATTTTGATACAATAAAGTTATTATATCAAAGAGTCAATATAATCATGCATTTTTACCTTAACTCCAATTTACAAAAAGCAATGAGAATAGTATTTATTTCATTATGCTATAATATGTGCCATATAATATGGAAGATTAGACCTCTTAGAAAATGAATTATGGCTTATTTATGTTTTTTAATCTATCAGCACAACTGACTTAGTTGACAAACATAGCACATAGAAAAATAAGCTATTATCAGTAACCCCTAGAAAAGAGCGTTATTGAGATATAAAATTCTACTAAGAAGAACTTTTTGGTTTTACTTTTAATAGTAATGCCAACACCCAGGTTTGACAAATTTGTTTTATTAGAAGTACTTTCCTTATTTTGGAAATCATGTACCAAAATAGGAGATTAAAAATAATTTATCATGTATTTTAATAAAATATTGCTAATATTGAGACACTATTGGAAATCAAACCTAAGAAATACAATATACTCATAAAGTACCTGAAAACAGAATTAACATTTTTATAAAACTATATGTTTAAGCTTTAAGTAACATCAGTAATTAGTAGTTCATATTTAACAGAATGAAGTCTTAGCAGTAAAGCAGGTAAGGACAGTGACATTTAAACATAGCAGGAAATATTACTGCAATAGTATAATAGTGATCAATTGTATGTCAGAATCTTGCAGATACCCAGCAAATAAATGTGGCAGAGATTAGTCATAAGCATTTCCACTAACAACCATATTCTATACTATCAGGTTTTTAAAAAACAAAAAAAACAAGACACTTTTTTTAGTAGATCCTCTTATAGGTTTGCTAACAAGATAATTTAAAGTATAAGGGTCTGCTTTATTATATCATGTTATACAAAATTGTTTCTGCACATGAAAACAAGGGAGAAACTACAGATTGCTTTAGGAAAGTATTAGAAATTCAACTGTTGTATGTGTTACAATTTTTGTGGATTTTTTTAAAACTACAACTAGAGAAAAATCAATGCCTGCATCTAACACCTAGTTCAGCAATTTTCTTTGATCTCTGTTCTTTTGATTTCTTGATACTTTACTGTAAGCCTATAGCTGATAGAAACCATTTCTTTTTTATATTGGAAGTTAAAAAACACCTAACGTGGCCACTTGAATAGCTCTATGAAGGATAGGATTTAGCTTATTCCCACGGAAGGAAAAGAACTTCCAAAATTATGAATTGGCATTTATTAGTAGTATTGCTAAGGTTCCACTTGCAGAGCCTAAATATTGGGTCTGATTATGTCAGTTCAGGACCCAAACAGAGGCATTCTCATTATATTGAGGCTGGAAGTGTATACTCTTGCATTTTACTACTACTAGAATCTCCTTTTTTGATTTTTTTTCCAGCTGTGTGTCTGACCTAGCAAAGTCATTAGTTGATTGATTTTGCTGCTATAAACACTATAATGTCATTTACTAACTTCTCAGTCTACCAGACCTGAGGCAAAACGGAATGCTGAAAGATCAGGAAGTGGTGTGGACTGATTTTCTTCTTTAGAAAAAACAAATGACTTACCAATAGTAGTCTTTATTATGATAAAAGGCTTCAAAAAATTTTTTTGATACATCTTCACCTCTAGTGTAAAAAAACTACTTGTGAAAAGAGAGGAGGATATAGAAGCAGACCAAGGTCACGTATCTTCTGAGGGTATTTTCTTCTTGATGTTTTAGACTAGAGACAGGTATTGGGCCAGACTGACCAACCCTTTCTGTTTGTCTATATTAGGACTATGCATAATTTACTCAAACCTATGTACTATACTTCGTAAAGTTTCCTTTTTTTGTTATCATGAGTCCATCAACCTAACATTACAAAGTTAGGAAAGCAGTCCCTTAGAGAGGGTCTCTACTAATGCCCTACTTCTCTTCAATGTTCCTTTGTAGGAATCTTGGCACCCTACAAAGGCCCCCCTTTTGCCTTTTCTCATCCTGTTAATATGTCCATTTTCCACTATGTTGTCTGAAAGCACCCTTTTACCTTAGACTAAATAACTTTGAAATGGAGTCTTAAGTATTTTTCTAGTATTTCAAATCAGCCACACTTTCTGGACACTATCTTTTGATCTTATGTCCTAAACACGGAAGGTAGCCTAAAAAATTTGGGGGGAGGAAAGAGATTTCCTAAAGACTTGCACCCCTACAAATGTATAACCTCTAGCAAGTAAACAGACTTACTACTGTGTAAATGAAAACAAATGACTGTTTTTGCTGCTAGTATCATTTGCTTTACTGCTAGAAAATTTTTTTTCATGAAACAGGATATAAATCTGATTTAAAGTCATTTAGTAATTTAAAAAGCCAGCAAAAATTCTGGTGAAATTTTGATTTTAGAGTATGTTATTAAAATAACAAGTAAATATAAATAATTTTTCTTGTTACAAATCATATTCAGAAATATATCACAATTGTTTATGCTTTTTAAATGTAACACAGTGAGTAAAAGACAGTTAAATAACTTTTTGTTAGAGATCATTAAAAGTTAATATTCAACACCTGATCTTATATTTTAAATCTGTAAAGTTCATGGCCATTTAAACTACTTTTAAAACTGCTGCAGTGTTCTGTCTCTTGTGTAAATCTAAATTTAGGCAATTTTTCAAAAGGAAATTAGTTACCTAAAATAAAAGCTAGGTGTCATGTGAATCTTTATGGAAGCACTTTTATTTACTCAATAAGCTGTAAATGATTCTATTTGAACTGTTATAGTCTATCAGCTAAATACATATTCACAATACAAAATGTGTTTACTAAATTTCTCCAATTTAAAAATCTTATGAAATACAATAATTGGATGTGTCCAATAGTCATTTTTCAAGGCTTTAATATCTTAATTTTCTAAGAAAGTTTTCTAAACAAAAATAAATAAATAAAGCATTCAGCTAATAATAAAATAATCACCCAATAAATTGTCTATATAGCAAAGGCTTTTTACCGACTAAGGCTTCTGAAACAATGACACTAAGCCATTTGTCTCCTGTGTAGCATTTATGATCAAGTTAAGTCTTCTAGAATTTAGTTCTATACAAAGGGAAGGGAAATGTGATTTAGGAAGCCTGAGTAGTATTGCTTAGAGATTATGCTAAGCACATAGTGTGAAAAGAATACTAGACTGGAAATCAGCAGACTATAGATTCCTCTCCCAGTTTCTTTACGATCTAACTGGGTCCTTTGGGGCAGGTCAATTAGTCCATCCACCTCTTACCTTCTTTGCTTATAAAATGAGGGGCTAGAGCTCTGAAGTTCCACAAGTCTATCATAATTCCATGTCTGATAGCACATAATATTAACACCTAATGTTTGTGGGTAGCATTAACCCAGAAATCAGTCTCCTAAATATAATACCTAACATTTTGAGAGAATACACACAGGTCATTTTAAAGGGGAAGGAATACATATTGCGCATGCTTCTAAAATGAAACAAATAGATAAGAAGATTAGCTACAGTTTAGATGATGTGGCTTCATTCAATTAAATTCTGTAATACCCTTTTCATTACTTCAAACTTCATGATGATGTTTGAAACCCTATAAATTACTGACTAGTTTTAAGTAGAGTACACAGTTCCATATTAACTGATGAAGAAGTCAAAACACTCACAAGAGGACCTTCCAGTGAGGGTTTTTGGCCATTTCTACTTTAGTTCCTAATGTCTCCTTATCACTACAGTCTCAATAGCTTTCTTCCTTCCAAAGACTTCAAATTAGTTAACTAAATTCTACTAATACCTGGCCATTTTTCTGTTCTGCCATGCTACTATCATCTCACTGTCATTTATACAGAAAAACAGAGTTGGCAATAATCACATCTTTAGTTATCTCTTATGGAATATTTAATTATACATAGATAGACAGATACACACACACAAATACATTCACCTTATAAATATATATACATATATAATTGATATATGCATTTACATATAGATATATACACACATACACATCTGCTATCATGCATTAAATATTTATTCATTGTACAGTAGTTAACAATTCTAACTTTTAGTTACTAATACCATAGCTGTCAGCATGCATAATTTTATGCATTATTCCCCCATAAGTCACTGCATCTTAGTACAGACTAGTTTGATTCATTAGTTCACTGACATTAAGGTGTGGGGAAAATGTGAGTCAATGGAGCAACATAAAGTCTCTAAGTATTTCCTATCAAGAATCTTATGTACCTAGAGATTAAGAAAGAAGGACAATCATAGAGGCAGAAACAGAAAAGAGAGATAGAAGGTATTAACAACAAACTGATTCATATCACAATTTTGTCCTCAAGCGCAAATTCAGCATTTGTTTAGGAACCCTAGCTCTCAAGTCAATCTATCTTATTCAGATTCAACACTGGCTATTATTTGATGTGGAAGATTGATTGGATTAATGGTTTTGTATCTTCATAATTCCCTATAGCCATGCCCTTTTTGCCATATGACTCTGCAGCACTTTGCAGTCTGGCTCTTAGCTCTTAGCTTCTTCTACCATTTCCTCACTTGTGCTATGAGTTCCTAAATATGACACTGGCCTCCTATCTGCCTACTTCTATCCTTTGTTGGGTGAATTCTATGCCTTGTCAACTCTAGTCAAGATTTGTCTCTTTGGTAAGGCTTTTCCAGAACCTCTTCCCACCCTTCCCCAACTACAGTTAACTGCAACATCTCTTTTTTAAATTCCTTTGTGAACATTTATTTTACTATATTTACTATGTTTATTTTCCGTATAAAACTATTCCCAGCACTTACCAGAGTATTTGGGACTAAATTAGATTCCTAAATGATGAATGACTGAATGAATACTCACAGTATTACTTCATGTTTTTTGTCTTATATTACTATTTGGTTATTTCACACCTATACAGATTATTATTGATTCAATTAGAAGTAGTATAATATAGTGGAAAGAATATGGGCTTTGAAAGTGGACAGACACTGGGTTCTAAACATTTTTTTGCCATTAAATAACTATTTGATCTTAGACAAGATACTTAACCTATGTGAGCCTGTATCTTTATCTGTAAAGTAAGACGAATAATCCCTCATACTGCTGTTTTAAGAATTAAAAGAAATAATATATAATATATGATAGCATATTGAAATATAGCTTATATGAGCATAATAGCACACAGTAGCTCCTCTTCTTCATTTTTCTTTCTATCCTTCTCAAGTGATAATATGTTTCAAATTATTACAGCTAAATGTATTGGGCATATATGTCATGCCGTATGCTAGGCTCAATTTTATAAGTGCTACAGTTTGGATGTATGTCCCCTTTAACCTCATGTTGAATGTGATCCCCAATACTGGATGTGGGGTCTAATGGGAGGTGTTTGGGTCATGGGGGTAGATTCCCCCAAATGGCTTGGGACTGTTCTCACTGTAATGAGTGAGCTCTTGCTTAATTAGTTCTCTGGCACCCATCTCTCACCATGTGATCTCTGCATGCACCAACTCCCCTTCACCTTCTGCTATGAGTACAAGTAGCCTATGGCCCATCCCAGATACAGACGCTCAAGCTGGAACTTTTCCAGACATCGCAACCATAAGCAAAATAAGCCACTTTTCTTTATAAATTATCCAGCCTCGGTATTCCTTTATAGTAACACAAATGGAGTAAGACATGAAATTGGTATGGAGGTGTGGGGTGTTGCTGTACAGATACCTGAAGATGTGTGAGTGGTTTGCAACTAGGGAATGGCAGAGGGTGAAAGAGTCTGGAAGGCTCATACAAACACAAACAGATAAGAGAAAGTTTGGAACTCCTTAGAGATTGGCTAAATGGGTGTGACCAAAATGCTGATAGAAATATAAAGGCCATGCTGATGAGTTGTCAGATGAAAATGTAGAATTTATTGAGATCTGGAGCAAAGGTCATCCTTCTTATGCCTTAGCAAAGAATTTGGCTGCACTGTGTCCACACCCCTGGGGCTTTTAGAACTGAATTTAAAAGTGATGACCTAGGGTATCTGGTGAGAGAAGTTTCTAAGCAGCAAAAGTGTTCAAATAGTAGCATAGCTGCTTTTAACAGCTTATAATCAGATATGGCAACAAGTGAATGACCTAAAGGTGGAATTTGTAATGAAAAGGGAAACAGAGTATAAAAATTCAAAAATTGAAGACTAGTCATGTGGTAGAGACGGTAAAGAAGTTTTCAAGAGAGAAATCCACAGGTGCCGAGGGAGCAACTACTTGCTAGGGAGTAGCATGGATAAAGAGAAGCCAGGTGCTAATAGTCAAGACAATAGAAAAAAAAACCCAGGGACATTTCAGACATCTTGCAGACTGCCCCCGGCACAGGCCCAGAGGCCTAGGGGGACAGAATGGTTCCAAGGGACAGGCCCAGGGCACCGCTGCCCTGTACTACCTCAGGATGCTGCTCCCCATACCCCAGTATCCCAACCACTAGGGCTCCAGCCATAGCTCAAATGGCCTCAGGGACTACTAATCAGGTCACTGTTCCAGAGTTCAAGCCATACACTCTGAGAGTATCCACATGGTATTAATGCTTTAGGCACCCAAAATGCAAGAGCTCTGGAGGCTTGGTAGCTTCCAACTGGATTTCAAAGGAAATGAGGGAAAGTATGGCTGCTCAGGCAGAAGACTGTGGCAGGGGCAAAGCCACCTATTAAGAGCCTCTTCTAAGGTGATGGGTCTGCTCATCAGAGAACCCACTGCGGCAATGTCTAGTGGAGTCAGGGAGCAGGGCACCCACAAGGATCATGGAATTGCAGAATCACCAGCATTGTGCCACCTTAGTCTGGAAAACTAAAGGCATTCAACTCTAACCTGTGAGAGCAGCTACATGTGCCCAGCATAGTGGCAGAACTGACTGAGGCCTTGGGAACTCATTCCTCATGCCAGCGTTCCTAGGATGTAGAATGTGGTGTCAACAGAGATTATTTAGTAGCTTTAAGATTACTGCCCTGCTGAGTTTCGGTTGTGCATGGGGCCTATTACCCTTTTCTTTCGGCCCATTTCTCCCTTTTGGAATGAGATTGTTTACTCAATGCCTGCACAACTATTATATCTTAGAAGTAAATAACTCACTTTTAATTTTACAGGCTTGTGGTTGTAAGAAACTTGCCTTAAGTCTCAGATGAAACTTTGGACTTTTGAGTTGGTTCTAGAACAAGTTAAGGCCTTTGGTGATAACTGAATTTTATATGTAAGAAGGTCATGAGATTTAAAGAACCTGGGCAAAATGCCATTGTTTGGATATTTGTCCCTCTAAACCTCATGTTGAAATTTGATCCCCAATGTTGGAGGAGGGAGCTGAAAGGAGGGGTTTGCATCATAGGGGCAGATCTTTCGTTAATAGTATGGTGCCATCCTTGTGGTAATGCATGAGTTTTCTCTCTGTTAGTTCTGGTGAAAGCTGGCTGGTAAAAACAGGCTGGCACACCCCACCCTGCCCTGCTTCCTCTCTTGCCCCGTAAGCACTGCACACAGTGATTCCACTTCATCTTGATGCAGATGCCCGGTCTTGAACTGTTTCAGACATCAGAACTGTGAACCAAATAGACTTTTATTTATAAATTACACAACTTCAGGTAGTCCTTTACAGTAATGCAATGGGCTAAGACAACAGGCATTGTCTGAATTCTCACAATTCCATGAGAAAGTGGTACTGTTATCCTCATTGTACAGTTTAAACAAGGGTTCAGAAGAATAGAATAAATTGCCTGGATCACACAACTTGGTAGTAATAGAAAGGGATGTGAATCTTGATTCCTCTGATTCTTCTACTCATATGCTCAATCACTACCTTATAATAGCACCCAAAGAAGACACAGCCTCAGGTTTATTTTATATGTAGGGCCATTTCACAAACAAAGTAAGGATTTAACAAATCACTTTGAAAGTGGAAAATAAAAGCATATAGATTGTACTAGAGGTTAAAATAAATGTTTATATTTTTGACTGCATATTTATGGTCCAACATTTGAATACCTGTGGTACTGGGGTAAATATATTTTATGGTATTTACACAAAATGAAAGTTGACGCCCTTTCACCAAAGCAGCTTATACACTGTTACATTGAGAGGAAAAATTCAGCACCAAAGTTTTAAATTACACCAGAACATTTAAACTTTAATTTAATTTTTTTTTTTGAGACAGAATCTCAAGCTGTCACCCTGAGTAGAGTGCCATAGCATCACAGCTCACAGCAACCTGAAACTGTTAGGTTTAAGCAATTTTATGCCTCAGTGTCCCAAGTAGCTGGGACTACAGGTACCTGCCACAACATTGGGCTATTTTGTTGTTGTTGTTGCAGTTGTCATTGTTGTTTTAACTGGCCCGGGCTGGTTCAGGGTTCTAACCTGCCAGCCTTGGTGTCTGTGGCCAGCGCCTTACCCACTAAGCTATGGCACTGCTCTAAACTTTAATTTTAAATTACTTTAAAGATGTCTTGTGCCTGACAAGATAACAGTACCCATTTTCTCCTCTTGGATGCTTAGATTTTCTGACATGGTTAAAGATGGAAGAGAAGTTCAGACTTTTTCCCAGATGGCTTTTGTTCCTTCTTTTCCTAGTTTCTTCCTAGTTTCATGGTACCAGTCTCCTACTGTCCTGCCATTCCTGACACAGTGTTGGTGCAGAAGATTCAAAGAAGGCATTTTCCCCCTGTATCTTAGTAACCTAGACTCCCCAAAAACTCAGAAAGAATTTGAAATGTAAATATGTTTACACATTCAAATATATAAAAATGTATAAAAATCAAATAAAAAACTTAAGCACAATATATAAGAAAATGCCACTGAAAAACTGAAATAACAAAACTGGTAAAAATATGGGCAACTCACGTAATAGCCATTAAGTGATTCTTATTTTACAAAATGCTCACGCAAATCAATTAAAAGAAGAATGTAAATAGGAAATAGGCTAAGGGTGGTCTATTTATTAAGATTGAGCTCAGTTGTAACAGAAAACTCAAAATATAATTGACTTAAATAAGATAAATTTATTTTTCTCTGACAGGGCTATATGATGCTCTCAAGAATCCAGGCTGCTTCTATCTTGGATTCTGCACATGTGTATGTGGATTTTAACTCTTGGTCAAAAATGGCCACTCAAGTCCCAACTACTGTGTCTGGATTCTAGACAGAAGAAAGCGGGATGGAGCAAAGAAGGAGGCACCACTTTCATTTAAAGACACTTCCTCAAACTGAACAATTTTTAAAATTTCAGATTACTATATGTACAGATCGTTAGGTCACATTGTTTGCATTTATTAGGTAAAATTCAAGTTGCAGTTGAGCCCTTCACCCAGGGGGTGTGCTAAAGATACTGTTACATTGTGTCCATTAGAGGACTTAAGTCATATATCGAAGTTAGCTTTGAGCCTAGTCTGGGAAATGTAGCTTTTCTTTTTTCAGCAGCCCCCAGATAATATTCGAAGGCTCTATTACTAAGAAAGAAAGTGAAAACAGATACTAGGAAACCCCAAATTGGCTGTCTGGAGGGAGGAAGACTATAGCAACCAACCAACATATGAGAAAGTGCTAAGTTCATTCATAATTAAAGAAATACAACACAAAACATACCAGTAAAAGACTACTTTTTACTTATCAGACTAGCAAAAATTCAGATGTCTGATAATGCCCACTACTGAAAAGAAGGAAACAGAAAACTCAACCTATGTAAGCAGGGATATAAGCTGGTACAAAGACAAGATTTGGAATGTACCTACCCTTGCACCTAGTAACTCTACTGCTCAGCGTTTCGTCTATGTATACACTTAAAAAACTTCACCAAGATGAGCATATAAATGTGATCACTAAAGCATTTTTAAATAGACAAATATTTTTATATGAAACTAAAGTATCCATCAATAAAGGCTATTTCATTGAAAAATGACACAACCACATAATATCACTATTTTTAAAATGAGGTAAATATGTAAATGCTGATATAGAAATATGTCCAAGTGCAAAAAGAAAGTTCACCCATAATATGTACTTATGTATTTGTATTTTAAAAGTAAGCATAAATATACATATATACCTACCTATCCCTATTTTATTTCCTAAAAAAAATCAGAAGAGACTTAATTATCTTTGAAAAGGGGAGCTAAAATGGACTGTGGCTTAGGAAAAAAATATTGAAAGTTTAAATTTTTTTTCTTATGATTTGTTACCTTGAAAATTATTTGAATTAAGGAAAAGTTAAAGTTATGAACTGGCAGTTCACAAAAGTGAAAATACACCTGATTAACAAATAAATAGGCAAAATGTTAACCCCCACTAGTAATTAAGAATGGAAAACAAAATGAGACATTTATTACCAATGGAAGTTACATTTCAAAGATTATGATACTAAATGTTAGTGAAAACATTGTGAAATAAGGCATTCATGAATTGCTAGCAGTTATATAAATTGATAGAACCATTTGGACTATAGTAGGGCAACTGTATTAAATGGCTAATGCCATTTGATCCAATAATTCCATTTATGATTAGGTACTTTATACTAATAATAATAAAAATTGGAAATAATCTCTCATTCAACCAGAAAATATGATTAAGAAAGCTGTAGCCACTTGGTGGACTATTATGTAGCTGTAAAATTTATGGTTACAAACTTCTGGATAACATGGACAAATGCCTAGGCTTAACCAAAAGTCAGCAAACTTTTTCTGTAAAGGACCAGATAATAAACATTTTATGCTTTGTAGGCTGAATGTTCTCTGTTATAATTACTAAACTCAGCTATTGTAACACAAAAGCAGCCACAGACAATATATAAATGAATTAGCATGACTGTATTACAATATAATTTTATTTATGGACACTGAAATTTGAATTTCATATACTTTTTAATGTGTCATAAATTATCCTTCTTCTTTTGCCTTTTTAAAAAAATATTTCAAATGGGGCACCGCCTATGGCTCAAAGGAGTAGGGTGCCAGCCCCATATGCGGAAGGTGGTAGGTTCAAACCAGCCCCAGCCAAAAACTGCAAACAAACAAACAAACAAACAAAAAAACATTTCCAATGTAAAAACCATTCTTTGCTCATAAGTCATACACAAACAGGTGGCAGGTAGATTTGACCTATAGGCTGTCTTTGCCAACCTTTGCTTGGGCTAGACTATGTAAGTGAAAAAGCAGTACACAAAATTACATATGGTACTGATTTTGTGGTATTGAAATTGTTGGGATAGTTTTTCTCTATTCCTAGGGTTAGGGTTTGTATTTTCCAAATTATCTACAAAAAAGCATGCTTTAATTTTATAACTAAAACCCCTTTATTAAAAACTGAAACTATATATATATTTATTTTATATGTAATGAGATATGTATGTATCTATTTTAGTATAGTTATGACTCTGAAATGTGTGGTGAAAAAGGAAATTGTAGTTGGTTAGTTAAAAGTCTCAGAGGGTAGGTTTTTAACCAAATGTTTTACAAGTTTTGAAATTATTTCAATTGAGCAGAGAATACTTTTATTTTCAATTATCTAACTCATTCATAATTTGACATTGTAAACACATACACAAATATTTATACTGAGTAACTTGTCCCTCTATTCTACACAAATACAACTCCTTATACAAAGTTATACAGAGTGGCTACTTACAACTTGTGTGCCTTCATTTTACTCTAAATACCACGTCCAGATGCCAAATTATGACTTCTGTGGTCAAAATGTACACATGTCACACTCTCTCTGGGAACTATTAGGCAAGTTTTCTGACCACTATTTCATTACTGAAGAATTTCCTCTTGAAGTTATAAACCTCTTTTATTCAATGTCAAAAATTTAGTAATAATCTGGAAGCTATAAACTTAGACCTTTCAGCAGCATGTTTTTCAATGGGTGGAATTACTGAGCATGCACTCAGATAAAGAGGAATAGGGGAATGTGAGAATAATTTAGAACTTAAAGTTGTTTGAAAGAGATGACTTTTTAAAACCTGACTATCTGTCAATCACATATCTTAACAAAATTAGTAGTAAATTAACATTTTACAATTTGAAACACACTCTTTCATGTTCCTCTCTTCTGCTGTTGTTTTAGGCCATGTTTTCCCCATTATTCCAGTATAGTACACTTAAAATCCCTAGCAATTCTTCATGGGATGCTGCAAAGTTTATTTCCCTGCTAACTATCCATAATATAAATATTTCCTAGGGCTGTGGACACTTTGACTAGCAATGTGGATAGGCTTTTCTGGAGGAACTGGTATCGTTAGTGGAAAGAATTTCATCCCTCTATTTCTCAGTGCGAGAGGGACACTTCAGATGTAAGACAAATCATGTGATCTTGGGGTCATATCTGTGGAATGGCTAAAAATCAAAACAAGCCCTAGGGCATATGTTTTAACAAAGCACTTACCTAGCAATGACATTTCCTTTGCATACAAGCCAGGAATGTTATTTTTGATAGAACCAGGCCATTTCCAGTAGTCTCAAATCAAACCCATCTTTAGGAATAACATCCTATAGAACTGTGAGAATAAGGTAGCAAGAACAAAATTCCAAAACAATATACCTCTTGGTTATATGTCAGGAACCTATTCCTTACATTATCAATCCTATATGATAGATTTTTCCTCATACTTACATAACACACAAAGTATATCTATTCCCACATCTTAGTGTCCTAAATTAGCTCTATTCATTAATTTTTTCTATAAATATCTATCAAGTGCCTATAATGTACCAAATACTGTGCTAGTCATACAGCAGTAATATAGCAGTGAAGTAAAATTCCCTACTTCAGGATCAACCCTTAAATAATCTGCATCTAAGCCAGTTCTCCTTCAATTACAATTTGCTAAAATATCACGTGACCATACAATGAATTTTTTCTTAATATAAGCTTATAAGCTTTGATGCACAATGGCACTGCATGTTTCCCACCCTCATTGTTCCATAAATACAGATAAGGGCACAGTAATGAGTCACATGTCCTTGGTTCTTCTCTGACCTGTTCACACAAGACCCCAAGAAACCCTGCAGAGTCCCCATCCAGAGTTGCTGGGTGTTTGTAATCCCTCCAACAGGTCAGGTCATCAATGCTTTGGACGGCTCAATAGGCCACAAGAACGATGTTTCTAGCCAAATTTGGTTACATACCCATCCTTCTCTCACTCATCTGAAAACTGTGGCACTCTAACTCTGTCTTGGAGTGTCTGTCCCAAAACATTTCTTTCAGCTTCTACCTTATTCTAAGGCCCTTTCCATATGAACAAGTCCCAATGGCAATTACTAGTCCGGTATAGAGGAAAGCAGTTCTCTCCACTTCCCATCTCCTTCTCTGGGTAGTGGCCTACAAATCCTCCACTAGTCCATCTTCACCAATCTCCAGAGCCCTCATTCTAATTAATTCTCACTCCTGTAATCCTAGCTCTCTGGGAGGCCAAGGCAAGTGGATCACTTGAGCTCAGGATTTCGAGACCAGCCACAGCAAGAGCGAGATCCCGTCTGTACTAAAAATACAAAAACTAGCCAGGAGTGGTGGGTACACCTGTAGTTCCAGCTGCTTGGGAGGCTGAGACAAGAGGATTGCTAAAACCTAGGAGCTAGAGGTTGCTGTGAGCCATGACACCACAGCACTCTACCCAGGGTGACAGAGTCTAAATAAATAAATAAATAAATAAATAAATAAATAACTTTCTAAAAGCCTGCAGACCAATTTTTCAAAAAGTCCTAACAGAGTCTAAATAAATAAATAAATAAATAACTTTCTAAAAGCCTGCAGACCAATTTTTCAAAAAGGCCTAAACTGAAATTCAGCTTAGTTTCAAAGTAGGGTGTGTACTAGATAATGATTTGACATAGGTTTCCAAGCTCTCTCTCTTTTTTTTTAAACAGAGCCTCAAGCTGTCACCCTGGGAAGGAGTGCCATAGTGTCAGAGCTCACAGCAACCTCCAACTCCTGGGCTTAAGCAATTCTCTTGCCTCAGCCTCTTAAGAAGCCAGGACTACAGGCACCTGCCACCACACCTGGGTATTTTTTTTGTTGTAGTTGTTATTGTTGTTTGGCAGGTCCAAGCTGGATTCAAACCTGCCAGCTCTGGTGTATGGCTGGCACCTTAGCCACTTGAGCTACAAGCACCAAGCCGGTTTTGAAGCTCTTTACTAAAACTCTTTCCTCAGTTTTTAAAGTGTCTCTTCACTTTCTCTAGCCTAAATGTATTTTTAATTTTTATAAATAAGTCATCATTTCAGGTTTCTGTTTCCTACCTCATCTCTTCTTTATTGTGTATTTGCTTTGTATTTGAGAATATTCAAACTTTCTATTGAAGATAAGAAAAAAATAGGATAAAACTAATAAAAATAATTGAACACAGATAATGAATTGGCAAGTAGTTTGTGAAATGTAGGCAGAATCCATATGTTAAAAATAATAGTAAGTGGTCAGGCACAGTGGCTTATACCTGTAATCCTAGAACTCTGGGAGGATTACTTCAGGTCAGGAGTTCAAGACAAGCCTGAGCAAGAGTGAGACCCCATCTCCACAAAAATTAGAAAAATTAACCAGGCATGATGGTGTGTGACTATAGTCCCAGCTACTTAGGAGCCTGAGGTGAGAGAATTGCTTGAGCCCAGGAGTGCAAGGTTGTAGTGAGCTATAATGACACAACTGCACTCTAGTGTGGGTAACAAAGTGAGAGCTTTGTCTCAAAAAAAAAAATAGTAAGTTAGTGGCCTATAAGACATTTTATAAAGGAACAGAAAGATCTTAGTGGCAAACGGTAGCTATTGGCCAGACATATTTGTCCTTGCATCTCTTCTAGAAAGCAAGTGTTTATAAGCAGCCCCAGGCATCTTCTGTCTTCCATGCCCCCTTTTCTAACCTTAACCCTAGTCCTCATAACCTCAAGAGAGTGGAGAAGGCTGACGCAGCAGAGAAAGGCAGGTCACATGAACATGCATAACCAAGAAGTCAAGTACTGTGGCCCTTCCTTCTGCTGGCTCCCTATCACATCTCTTCTTGCTTTTTGTTATATGTTCAATTCATTCAACAAACCACGTGATTTATGTATCTTAATTTGGTCTGTGACACCTTCTGTTATAACCTCTGGGATAGCTTGCCTGGTAGTGTACTCAGAACCTACCGTTGCATTAAGATAATTTCCCACAAAACATCTTTGCTCTCTAGTACTAATCAAAATGCTTATTCTGAAGCATGCCCTGGTTCCTTTTATCTCTATATTCTTTTACATGCTGCTCTTTCTGTTTAGGAGAAGGGTCCTTCATCAGGTTAACTTCTACCATCTTTTAAGACTCATGTCAGTTACCACTTTTCCGCAGAACTTTCCCTGCTATCCATTATCTCACATTCGGGTTAGATGCCTCTTGTCTGTGTTTTTATAAAACCCATGCCCACTTTTATAATAGCACAGCATCACAGTCTTTTGTCTACTTAGACCTGTGCTATTAAATATGGTGGCCACATGTAGATACTTAATTTCATATTAAAATTTAGTTTGTGTTAAACTATATTATATTATATATATTTATATCAGTTTATAAAATTTAGTGTAATAAAAAATCAAATTAGAAATTAAAGTTCCCCAGACACACTACCCATATTCCAAGTGCTCAAAAACCACATTTCCATCTTCACAGTAAGTTCCAGTGGACAGTGCTGGCTTTAGACTGTTATTCATTGAAGGTACATGGGCTATTTCGTTTGTTCATTTCTGTATTATCAATGGCCTGCATAATGACAGGTAAGAGCCAGTACTCTATATGCCTGCCTATTGCTGAATAATGTATGAATGAATGAATGGACTTCTGCTAATCCCTATTCTAAAGAAAGTGGACAAGTGGGCATATTTTAATAATAAACTCTTCTCTTTCGGAAAATATTTCTGTTTTACAGAATGAATTTCATTTTCTTTAATTCCAACTTTGTTTAATTTCATCTAAGTGCCTAATGTTTCAGAGAGGATCTCACTGTTCCCTTCTTTTTACCTTTCTTGACCTTCTGGTGGCTATCATTATTATATTGCGTTTTACCTTAGGCTACTCAGAAAAAGAAAGAAAGAAGCTTGTAACAAAAGATAAAATTTATCTCAGCAAAGGTCCATTCTTAACACCCAGGCAGAAGTACTGCTCCCTAAAGTTAGAGAAAACAGCATTGCTTATTCTACTGCTTTAATTGTCAATTTCATAATCTCTGCAGAAAATGATTCTATGATATTATAAGCTAAATTTGGAGGCAATGTAATTGATATAAACCTTCAAAGTTTCCTCTGAGTTGAATGTCTATCTGCTTGGGCGGAAAAGGGGAAAAAAGGGAATTTACATTCACTTTGCTAAACATTAGCATCTTTTGTTCAATCATTTGAATGCAGGACAGTTAGAGGGAAACATCTTAGAGAACAAGAGTTGACACATACAGTGTAAAATCTTTTAAGGTGCTTGACTTCAATGAGGGAGAAAGTAAGACGGAACCATATTTCAGCTTCCTAACTGTGTTCCAGTCTGCGGGAACTTTGTGACAGGTCTCTGTCTCTCAGCTACACTTGACTGGCTTTTGCCGGACTCAGCTGTCAGACAGCAACCCTTCACCAGGCCCCTAACATGCTCCACGGCTTCACCCAATTAACTTGCTTTCACTTGACATGGCAGCAAAAAGCTTCATAATAGGTGGTCAAGGTGCATGGTGTCTGCCTGCCCTCGAACTGCTCACACACAGCAAGATGTTTAACTACTTTTCTTCTTTCCTGTATGCTGAGAACTAGCATAGTAATTCCATATATTGAATTGGACAGGAATCTAGCAAATATTATAGTGATACAGTAAGCTGCTCAAAATAGACCTCCAGATGACTGACATTAAACTTCAAGTCAGTTCTTTAGGCCCTACTGAGAGAAATTTGACTTTCAGATTGCCAAAATTTAATATTGACTAACAATTTATAATTAGTCTTTCCAAATTATTGATAATAGTATAGTACAAAGATTACTTGGCATTTAAAAAGAGCATTTGAAAAGTAAGGGCAGAAAGACTTTGGCACAATTTTAAAAGCATAGAATTTAGCCTTCCCTAAAACATGTACTTTTTGAAAAACTCAGTAATTATTATTTTTATTTTTTTTATTTTTACATATACATGTGTTTATTAGGTTTCCACTTTTTGCCTTCACAGAATTAAAAAGGCTTACTATTTAATAACAATAACAGTGTTTAAGATAAGGACTAGAAACAAAAACTCGAAAAGAATGAAAGAAGATAAATACATTCAGAAAAGAAATCAAGACGATTACTGCAGTGAAATATTAAGCAATATTATAATAATAATGCAAAGAAAGTAACATTCACATTGTCAAATAAGAGTATGTCTATTATAGAATGCTTTAACTCTGAGGCTCCGTATGGAGTCATCGGTTAACTTATTTTTTTCGAAAGTCTCAAAAAATAGACAACCAATATTTATAAGTAAAAGTAAAAGATAATTTCAAAAAACAGATCATGCCATTTTTTTTGTAAATCTCTGTCATGTTACTTAGCCTGTCAGGAGAAAAACACTGAACCTGAACATATGTTTGGCTAAGAAATAAATTTTTTATACTTATGTTAAAAATGATCTGAGTAATTTGTACATTCTCACTCACCTCCCAATATGTTCAGAACTAAGCATCTAATCAGTTTTCATTTATTTGCACTCTGAAAATTTGAGAATTATGAAAAAATCAGTGTTACATAAAGAAACAAATAATATAAACTATACTGCCTTCAGAAATGACATTTGTAAAGCTATGTGACGAAGAGGCCACAAAAAAAGTTAATTTAAGATAAGGCTCTTTATTACTAACATCCAAATGCAGATCTTGATAGTGATTATTAGGACATAGTTATGATTTGAATTTCAAGTATCCTATCAGTAGTTAACACTGAAAATCTAATTACAGGAATTCTAACCTCCATATACATGAACTAATCTCAGCAGAAATTTACCACTACTTCATGCCAGGCAAAGCAGAATTTGATGATAATTTGCCATTCCATGAATCTGAAAAGATGCTCTAAGCTTTTGGGGATCAGATCTTCAAGCAGCAGTGCTTCAATTGAAGGAAATCTTTCTCTACATAAAATGTAAACTTTTTGTATTGAACACAGTTCACTTTTTTACCAGAAGCGCAAAGCATGAGGAGATCTTGAGTGAATTAAAAGGCAATTAGGAAACTACTCAGCATCTATTTTATTCATTAAGTCAAGCCAAATTTTCCATCTAAATCTGTGCTGAATCTAATCTTTCTCTGTCATCATTATTACTATCCTCTTACAGATAATTCTCAATTTTCACCTGTACTTCTTACTATTACTTATCATAATTTGTTGTAAGCATTCATATACATTTCTCTCTTTACAAAAGCTGTAATATCCCTGAGATAAAGAACCTTATCTATTTTATTAAGGATGCAATATAATGTAGTGCTTACAAGTAAGAACTTGAAAGCATCTGGAAAGATAGCAGAGTAGTAGGCAGCAGGAACCACTTAAACAGCAATTTCACTGGTAAAATATATCTAATATAACTATTCTGGAACTCTGGAGTCTAATGAAGGCTTGCACCTTCCAGGGATAGGGTTTGGACTCTAATGAAGGCTTGCACCTTCCAGGGATAGGGTTTGGACAGTAAACTGTGGTTAATGATGGTGAATTTCAGTTGTAAGCAGAGTAGTAACTACCCATCTATCCCTCACAGCCCATAATAGGCACCTATGCATATGTTCCCAGACCACTGTGCATATAGCTTGCAGGAGCTACAGTGAGCAAAAAGGACCTGATTCTCCAAATATCAGACCTGTGCGCTGATTATTCCTCTGGTCACAGAAGTACAGGCAAGAGGGAGGTGACCATTATTGTTGGACTTCTCCCCCACTGTTACAAGTATCTTCCCTTCAGCTGAAGTAAAAGAAGACTTAAAGGGGGCTTTGTTTCCCTTCCTTCATCTCTCCCTTTTTCTCCCTTTGGGAGCAAGATATTAAAGATAAGGACATTCAAAAGCAACTATATAGATAAGGAAAATTAGAAATGACCATGCAAGTTTGGGAAAAGTACAGGTCCAGAAAAGACTTGAGAGGACCATAAGGTTATATCCCAGACTGATCCTTGACAAAGAGATCACTACAACAATAAAACAAAACACAAAAATAGCAAACCGCAGGGAAGGTAAAAAATCTGATTTCCCGAGCTACCATATTATTAGATCAAATGTCCAGTTTTCAGTAAAAAAATAAAATGCATACAAAGAAATAGGAAAGTACAGCCCACTAAAAAGGAAAAAAAACAAGGCAACAGAAACTATCCCTGAAAAAGATTTGATGGCAGGTCTATGAAACAAAGATTTTAAAACAACTATCTTAAAGATGCTGAGAGAACTAAAGGAAGAGGTAGAGAAAGTGTGAAAATATCAAGAAAGAGATAGAAAACCTAAACAGAAGTTCTAGAGCTGAAAAGCAAAATAATGGAAGTGAAAAATTCCTTATAAAGATTCTAAGGCAAATTTGAGCAGTCATAAGAAAGAATCAGAACAGGACAGTGGAAATTATTGACTCTAAGGAACAGAAAGAAAAAAAAGATTTAAAAAGGTGAACAGAGTCTAAGTGACATGTGGGTCAACATCAAGCAGAGTAACATATGTATTGTGGGAAAAGAATCCTGTATTGTGTGAGTTCCAGAGGCTGAAAGAGGAAAAAATGGGGAAACAGAATATTTCAATAAATAATGGCTGACAACACTACAAATTTGATGAAATACATGAACATAAACATCCAAATAGCTCAACAAAATCCAATAGGATAAACTTAAAGAGATCTGCACCAAGGCACATAATCAAAATGCCAAAAGATAAGGAGAAAATCTTGAAAGCAGAAAAAGAGAAGGTAATAGTCACATAAATAGGAGCTACACCAGTGGTTCTCAACCTGTGGGTCACGACCCACAGGAACTGTATTAAAGGGCCACGGCATTAAGAAGTTTGAGAACCAGTGATCTAAACCTTAGCAGATTTCTCATCACAAACTGGAAGCTAGAAGGCAATGGGCCAGTATGTTCAAAGTCCTAAAAGAGAAAAAACTGTCAACCAAAAAGTTTATATTTAGCAAAACTTCCCTCAAACACAGAGAAAAATTGAGGTTTTCCCAAACAGAAGCTAACGGAGTTTGGTACTACTAAATCTTCCCTATAACAAATGCTTAAGGAAGTCCTGCAATGTGAAATGAAAAGACATTAGTACAAAGTGGTAACTCTATAGGCAATTATAAAACCCATTATTGTTGTAACAATAACTTGTAACTATACTTTTTGTTTTCTGTATGATTTAAGAAAGTAACAATTAAAAAAAAATTAGTCTAAAATTTAGTTTTAGTATAACTTTGGTATGTAACAACACAATTTTGTTTTTGACATAATTTAACAGACTAAAGTATTTAAAAGAATTATTAGTTTATTTTATTGCATATGAAATGCATAAAGATATAATTTTGTGATATCAGCAACTTAAAGGGATAGAAAAGAAGCTAAAAAGGGAGTAGAGATTTTGAATGTTATTGAAATTAAGTTGGTATAAATTCATATTGTAATATTATAACTTCAGGATGTTAAATGTAATCCTCTAAGCACAAAGAAAACTACAGAGTATATACAAAAGGAAATGAGAAATAAATTTAAACGTTTAACTGCAGAAAAATCAACTAAATACAAAAGAACATAGTAATGTTGAAAATGAGGGACACGACGGCTATAAGGCACATAGAAAACAAAAACCAAAATGACACAGCTCTCTCATTAACAGTAATTACTTCCAGAGTAAAGAGTTTAAATTCTCCACCAAAAGCCACAGATTGGAAGAATAGATTTAAAACATGATCCAACTATATGCTATCTACAAGAGACTTACTTTAGATCCAAAGACACAATAGACTACAAGTGAAAGAACAGAAAAAGATATTCCATGCAGACAAAAAGCAGAATTGGCTATACTAATATGAGACAAAATAGACTTTAAATCAGAAAAGGTTATAAGAGCCAATAGACACTATATATTAATATGTGTAAAAGGTTCAATACAGCAAGAAAATGTAACAATTATAACCTTTTATGCACCTAAAGGTAAATCATCAAAATATATGAAGCAAAGATGTATAGAACTAAAGGGAGAAATAGACAGTTTTACAATAATAGAGACTTCAATATCCCACTTCTTGATAACAGATAGAACAAGACAGTAGAAAATAAGTAAGAAAATAACGGACTTAATGCAATAGAACAATAGACAGAACATTCTAAACAATAACTCAATATTGTTCTCAAGTACACATGGGACATTTCCAAAGACAGATATATTAGGACACAAGGTAAGTTTCAATAAATTTTAAAAGATAGATATTATATAAAATATATTTTCTAACCACAACAGAACATAATTAGATATAAGAGAAAACTAGAAATTTTGCAAAACTGTGGAAGTTAAACACACTATTAACCAATGGTCCAAAGAGATCATCAAGAGAAACAGTAGAAAACACTTAGAAAAGAATGAAAATGAAAACACAACATACCAAAATTTACGAGATGCAGAGAAAGCAATGCTAAGAGGAAATTTTATAGCTATAAATGCTTACATTAAAAAAACAAGACCTCAAATCAACAACCTAACTTTACAACTTAAGGAACTATCAAAAAAACCAACAAACTAAACCCAAAGCTAGAAGAAAGAAGGAAACTATAAAGATCAGAGAAGAAAAAAATAAAAAGAGACGAGAAAAAGAAGAAAGATTAACGAAAGCAAAATTTGGTTCTTTGGAAAGACAAAAAACAATTGACAAACCTTCAGCTAAGAAAAAGAAGAGAGAATATTCAAATTACTAATATCAAAAAACAAAGTGAGGACATTACTACTGATTCTACAAAAATAAAAAGGATTATAAGAGACTAATACAAACTCTATGCCAACAAATTAATAACCTACATGAAATGGACGATTTCCTAGAAACATGAAATCTACCAAGACTAAATGAGAAATTAATAAAAATATGAACAGACCTATAACTAGTAAGGATATTAACTCAATAATCAAAAACCTCCCCCTAAAGAAAAGCCTAAGACCAGACGGCTTCACTGGGGAATTCCACTAAACATTTAAAGAAGAATTAACATTAATTCTTCTTAAAATCTTCCACAGAACTGAAGAGGAGGGAATGCTTCCAAATATTTCCTCCTTTGGGAACTTACAAATGTATTTTATAAGGCCACCATTACCTTGATATGAAAGCCAAATCAAGACATCACAAGAAAAGAAAACTACAAGCCAATATCCTTGATAAATGTAGATACAAAAATTCTCAACAAAGTATAAACAACTGAACTCAAAAGTACAACAAAATAATCAGATACGGGGCAGCGCCTGTAGCTGAGTGGGTAGGGCACTGGCCACATATACTGAAGCTGGTGGGTTCCAGCCTGGCCCAGGCCTGATAAACAACAATGACAAGTACAACAACAACATCAACAAAAGAATAGCTGGGTGTTGTGGTGGGCGCCTGTAGTCCCAGCTACTTGGGAGATTTGAGGCAGGAGAATCGCTTAAGCCTGTGAGTTAGAGGTTGCTGTGAGCTGTAACACTAAAGCACTCTACCCAGGGTGACAGCTTGAGATTCTGTCTCAATAAATAAATAAATAAACAAAAATGATAAGATACCCTGACAAACTAGGTTTATCCCTAAGATCCAGGGACGAGTCAACACACAAAAATCAATTCATGCGATACACCACATTAACAGAATGAGAGGGGGAAAGCCATATAATCATCTCAATAGATACATAAAAAGCATCTGATAAAATCCCATGCCCTTTCATGATGTAAACTCTCCACAAACTAGGAAAAGAAGGAGACTCAATACTCTAACACTATAAAAGCCATATATCAAAAGCCTAAAGCAAATATGGTATTCAATTGTGGAAGATGTAAGTTTTTTCTTCTCATCTTAGAGAAAAAGGCAAGGATACATGCTTCCATCACCTGCATTCAACATAATACTGGGAGTAAAAGTAATTAAGTAAGGAAAATAAATAAAAGGCAACAAAAGTGGAAAGGAAGAAGTAAGTATCTGCTTGTAGATGATATCATCTTATATGTAGAAAACCTAAAGATTCCACTAAAAACTATTAGAACTAATACATGAATTCAGCAACATAGCAGGCTACAAAGTCAACACAGAAAACTACTTACATCTCTATACACAAACAATGAACAATCTGAAAAGAAAATTTCAAAAACAATTTCCTTTACAATAGCACCCGAAAGAATAAACAAAAAATAGGGGCTAATTTAAACAAGGAGGTAAAATTACAGATTTGTACAATGGAAATGACAAAATATTGCTAAAATTAATTAAGGACATGAATAAATAATTAAGGACATCTCATATTCATGGATTACAAAACTTAATATGCTGAAAATGTCAATACTTCTCAGGGAAATCTACAAAGTCAGTGAAACTCCCATCAAAATTCCAATGAGGAGCTTTACAGAAATAGAAAATCTCATTCTAAAATTCATATGCAATCTCAAAGGAACCCAAACACCTAGAACAATCTTGAAAAAGAACAAAACTGGAAGATGCACACTTCCTGACTTCAAAAAGTAGTTTGTAGTTTACTACAAAGCTACAACACTCAAAACACTCTGTCCTAGCATAAAGACTGACATAGAGACCAATGGAATATAATAATAATTCAATTTACTTTTGAATGATAATAATTCAAAAGTAAATCTTCACATGATGTTCATATGAGTTTTGGCAATGGTGTCGAGACCATTCAATGAGAAAAAATAAAACAAAACAGTTTTTTCAACAAATGGTGCTGGGAGAACTGGATATCTCATGCAAAAAATGAAGTTGGATCCTTACTAACACCACATACAATGAAATCAAAATGGATCAAAGACCTAAACATAAGACCAAAAACTATGAAATACTTAGAAGAAAACATAGGCTAAAAGCTTCATAACACTGAATTTTGCAATGATATATCTATATATATATCTATAGGTATATATATAGATATATATATATATTTGCAGGTTTGGGCCAGGGCTGAGTTTGAACCCACCACCTCCCATATATGGGGCCGGCACCCTACTCCTTTGAGCCACAGGTGCCGCCCGGAAATGATATTTTTAATGGGACATCAAAGGCACAGGCAACAAAAGAAAAAAGTAGACAAATTGAACTTGATGAAAATTTTAAAATTTTGTGCATCAAAGGGCATTATCACAAGAGTAAAACAACAACCCACAGAATGGAGAATATTTCCAAAGCATATAACTGATAAGGGATATTTGCCTATTAATCATACCCAAAATTTGAAGAGAATTCCTGAAAATATCTGATTAAAAAATGGGCTAAGGACTTGAACTGACATTTTCCAAAGATACACAAATAGTCAATAATCACACAAAAAGGCTCAGCGCCTCTGGCTCAATGGGCTAAGGCGCCAGCCACGTACACCTGAGCTGGCAGGTTCGAATCGAGCCCAGGGCCTGCCAAACAACAATGACGGCTGCAACCAAAAAATGGCCGGGCATTGTGGCGGGCGCCTGTAGTCCCAGCTACTTGGGAGGCAGAGGCAGGAGACTCGCTTAAGCCCAGGAATTGGAGATTGCTGTGAGCTGTGATGCCATAGCACTCTATCCAGGGGGACAGCTTGAGGCTCTGTCTCAAAAAAAAAAAAATTACACAAAAAGATACTCAACAGGCTACAAAGTCAACACAGATACTCAAACATCATTGATCATTAAGAAAATGCAAATCAAATTATAATGAGATACTATTCATACTCATTAGGATGGTTACTATCAAAGAAATAAAATCACAAGTGTTGGCAAGGATGTAAAGAAATTGGAAACCTATGCACTGTTGGTGGGAATGTAAAATGTTACACCACTGTGGTATATGGTGGTTTCTTGAGGAATTAAAAATAGAATTATGATATAACAATTCTAAGTATATACCTAAAAGAATCGAAAGCACGGTCTTAAAGAGATATTTGTACACTCATCTTCACAGCAGCATCATTCACAATAGCTAATACCAGGAAGCAATCCAAATCTATCAAAACCAAACCAAAATGTGTTCTATATATGCAATGGAGTATTATTCATCCTTAAATAAGGAAACTCTGGTATATGCTCCAATGTGTATGAATCTTGAAGACATTATGCTAGGTGAAATAAGCCAGTTACAAAAAGACAAATACTGTAGGATTCCACTTAAATACTGTAGGATTCCACTTAAATGTGTTGATCATGGACAAAAAATAGAATGGTCATTGCCAGGAATAAGGAGATGGAGAATATGAGCTATCATTGTTTAATGAATACACAGTTTCAGTTTTACAAAACGAAAAGAGTTACAGAGATGGATGATGGTGAGGGATGGATAACATTATGAATGCATTTAATTTCACTGAACTGTATACTTAAAAATAAGTTAAGACAGTAAATTTTAATGTTGTGTTTTTTATCACAATAAGAAAAACGGGAAAAGAATAAGGACCCTGGGTTCGTACTACCTAGGTTCAAATCCTGGACTCCATACTTGATAGTTTCTTTATCTAAAAGAAAAAAATTAATTGCCTACCTCAGTCAAGATTAATGAAGATTAAAGTAGTCAATATACATAATGTGATGAGCAATTGGTATGTATTAAGCACTCAATAAACACTGGTGATGGTGGTGATTATTCTTTTTTTTCAGATTAATATTAGGGTACGTACAATTAGGTTACATTGTTTGCATTTGTTAGGTAAAGTTCAAGTTGCAGTTGAACACTTCACACAGGAGGTGTGCCATATACCCCTACATTGTACCCAATAGGTGAAAGCTTACCACACCTCCTCCCCTCCCTTCTCGAATTTAAATGTGTTTTTCTCTTGTGTGGGTATGTAGTTGCTCATGTACTAGTTTCATATTAATATTGAATACCCTGGATATTTGCTTTTCCATTCTTATGATACTTTACTTAGGAGGATGTTCTCCAAATCCCTCCATGTAAATACAAAAGATGTGTGATTATTCTTATTATTATATCCTTAGCATTTGGCAAAGTACACAGCACATAGCAGAGTATAAAAGCTTGGTGAAGAAATACTTAAGATCTTCTTTGATTATTGCCTCGTTTCAAGAAAAATTGTTTGTTTGTTTTGAGTCTCTCTTTGTTGCCCTTGGTAGAGTACCATGGCATCATAAGCTGACAGCAACCTCAAACGCTTAGGCTCAAGCAATCCTCTTGCCTCGGCCACCTGAGGAGCTGGGACTACAGGTGCCCACCTTTCAGAGATGAGGGTCTCACTCTTGCTCAGGCTGGTCTCGAACTTCTGAGCTCAAGCAGTCCACCCTCCTCGGCCTCCCAGAGTGCTGGAATTACAGTCGAGAACAATTGTTAATGAAGAATGTAAGTGATGGATGACTGAAAACCTTGAGTTCTGTTACCATTTTTGCAAAAATAATTAAGATGGTTGGCAGGTTCAAGCCCGGCCCTGTACAAACTGCAACAAAAAAATAGCCGGACGTTGTGGTGGGCACCTGTAGTCCCAGCTGCTCGGGAGGCTGAGGCAAGAGAATTGCCTAAGCCCAAGAGCTGGAGGTTGCTGTGAGCTGTGACACCACAGCATTCTACCTGGAGCAACAAAGTGAGACTCTGTCTCTTAAAAAAAAAAAATAATAATAATAATTAAGATGAATTGAAAACACCATTGACAGAGGATTGGGTAAAGAAAATGTGATATACAATTATGCATTGCTAAACAGGGAATACTTTTTGAGAAATGCATTGTTAGGTGATGTCATTGTGTACATCAGGGTGTACTTACACAAACCTGGATGGGATAGCCTACTGTACACCTGGGTTATATGGTATAGCCTACTGCTCCGAGGCTACAAACCTGTATAGCATGTTATTGTGCTAAATATTGCAAGCAGTTGTAATACATTAGTTAATACAGTTGACCCTTCAACAACTTGAGTTTGAGCTGTACAAGTCCACTTACATACAAGTGTCTTTTCAATAAAAGTTACACCAAATATGTCTACCTCTCCTGACTCCTCTTCTACCTCTTCTGCCTCTGCCACCCCTAAGACAGCAAGACCAACCCCTCCTGTTCATCCTTTTCAAGCTATTCAGCGTGAAGATGATGAGAATAAAGAGCCTTATGATAGTCCACTTCTACTTAATAAACAGTAAATGCAGTAGAACCTCTGCAAGTTGACCATCCAAGTACTGTAACAAATTGGTCAACATATTGAAATGGTCAACATAAGGGTCTAGGCCCACTGTGCTGATAAAATTAGGTCAACTTAAGGAAGTGGTCAATGTAGGGAAGTGGTCAACTGTGGAGGTTCTATGATATATGTTCTCTTCTTTATGATTTTCTTAGTAACAGTATCTTTTCTCTAGCTTTATTAGAAGAACATAGTAACATAACATATTTATATAACATACAAAATTTGTGTTCATCATTTTTTATGGTATTGGTAAGACTTCCAGTCCACAAAAGGCTTTTATTAAAGTTTTTGAGAAGTCAAAAGTTGTACAAAGATTTTCAGCTGTGCTCTCTGACCATCGTGTTATTCAAGGGTCACCTGTATTTGTGTATCTAAACATAGAAAAGCTAAAATATATTATTATAATTTATGGGACCACAATCGCATATTCAGTCTATTATTATAATTTATGAGACCACAATTGCATTTTCTGAGGGTGTTTTCCCTTACCAAAAATGGGGTCTTCAGTCCCCATTCTGCCTGCACCTCACATTAAATTTAGCAACTGCATTACCTTCCTACTACTGCCATAACAAATTACAACAAACTGGATGGTTTAAAACAATAGTTCTAGAGGCTACATGTCTGAAATCAAGGTGTTGGGGGGGGGTGCATATTCCCTTTGAAGACCCTAGGGAAGAAACCCTCCCAGTCTCTTCTAGCTTTTAGTGGTTGTTGGTGGCAATCTTTGGCATTTGCTTTGCTTGTAGCTGCATCATTCCAATTTCTACCTCTGTCTTCACATGACCATCTTCCCCCTCTGTGTATCTGTATTTCCATATAAGAATATCAGTCATTGAGTTAAAGACCCACCCTAACCCACTAATCCTCATCTTAATTTAATCACATCTGCAAAGACCCTATTTCCAAATAAAGTCGCATTCTAAAGTGGCAGATAAACATGAATTTTCCAGAGGATTTTATTACACCGACTATACCAACTATTAACAACATAAGAAGGAATGAGCTATGGCTACATATTGCTATAATAGCCATGGCTATTATAGTTTTGGGCTCAGGGCATCTACATACTTGTACTTCAGACTATTTTAAATGATAGTTTAAATACTAGTCTGGCAAAACCCCGTGGACTCCCTAAACCCAGTTAACTTTTAAAGAGTATTATTAGTGAACATCACTTCTAGTGAAGCTATATATTCCGTCCTTGAATGTTATTAATCAAAAGAAAAAAATATTTTTTGAGATCTAGTTACTCTTAAAGTAAATAAACATTTTCCCTTCATTTCCATTTCCTGAATATTTTACTTTCATTATAAAGTTAGTATGTTCAAAAAGAAGTAAGAGATTTTTTATGCATATTAAGTGATAGCATGGTTACCATATGTTTTTTCCAAAAAATTACTTAAACATCTTATAATTTGTTAAAGTCTATGAACATTAAGATATCATAATTTCTATATGTGAACTATAATTTTCTAAAAATATGTGCAGAAATCAGTTTTAACAATGGTGATACTTATCCTTGCTGTTCTATTGTCCAAATTCATGTTATAGAAATTTGTTGTCTTTCCAAAATTCCAAAGTAGTTTGACTTGTTAGAATTATGTTTTTTAGTTTTTTAATAAAGATAATTGTATTATAATACAGGGTATCCCAAAAGTTACCCACAAACTTGCCATACATAGGGAAAATGGGAAATTGTAACTAAATGTACCTTTATTTACAAAATATTCATCACAAAATTTCACAAAGAGGTGGCCAACATGTACAAAGTAGTTTGTAAATATTTTGTGGATTTTACTAAGGCAATAAAATTGAGTTAGATTAAAATGCTAATTACACAACCCAAACAACAAAATCCCTGTATTTAGGAAAAAAATATTAACATGTAAAAGTACTATCTCCCTCCTCACTGAATAAATCAAGAATTTAACAACAGATCTTGAAATGTAAATAAACAGCATATTTAGGCTAAGCCACAAAAATGCCAGAGGACATTCTAATTCAAAGCTATAAGAATTTTAACTACAATGTTTTGCTTAGAAGAATTCTAATCCTACAACAGTGCTCTACTTTGAGAAGTTGGTGGTTCTTTCCTACTTTGAGAAAAAGTAAAAATTATAATTCTAACCTCATTTGATAACATAATGGAAATTGCATTAATAATAATAACAGTGACTTTATAGGCATGTTTTCATTTAATCTTCACACAAGCCTAGTGAAAGGAGCTATTATTAATCTCAATTATACATATAAGGAAACTAAAGCATTCTTGAAGAGGCTGTTAATTGAACTAGGATCATATCATTAGCCAGTGGTGAAACCAGTATATGAATAATTATACTCCAGAGCCCACATGCTTAGCCACTATCAGTGGCCTCTTGAGTCGGACTTGTGTTCAAATCCTTGTTTCACCATCTGATAAGCAATATAAAGATAATAATAGTACCTAAAAAGAAAACATAACCATGGAGTATTATAAGTATCAAATAAATTAATACATGTGAGTAAGGCTCTGAGAATGTTGTCTCACACATAGTAAGTACTGCATAAATGTTAGCTAATCCTCCTCCTCTTCCCTATCCTTTCCTTTTCCTCCTTTTCTTCCTGCTTTTTATCAACCCTGTGGCTCCCACTATGTACAACAAGCTCTGTTCTGTTTCACGTTCATAGACTATGCTTTTACCTGGAAGATACTTCCTTCTTGTCATAATACTAAAGTACAGAAGACTTGGGATAAAAAGAAAAGTGGTGGCCACTTGCACCAGCAGTCTCATCTCTTTGGCTTACTACCTAGATGATGCTGAGGAAATTACTCAACCTTTCTGGATCTCACAAATAACACATTTATCAGATAAAAAAAAAAAGGTGTAAGGGCATGTTGTGAGTATATATTGAAAACTAAAAAATTATAGAAACAAAAAAGTCAACATTACTACAAAAGAAAAAGCAACTTATACTGGACCTTATCTGCTTATAGCAACATGTAGTGGTGTCCTGTTACTGTTCACATAGTTCTCCCTACATGGAATTCCTTGTTTAAATGCTACTATTCCTTCAAAATAAAGCTCAAATACAACTTCTCAAAAATATTCCCTAACTATCCCATTTCAAATAAATATAGCTTTTCAAACTCCATGAACATTTATCATTTTACTGTATTATGTGTCTGTCCTTATTCACGAACTAGATTCTAAATTCCATCAAATCAGCAATTCTTCAGTGTGCCTTTTTATATTCAATCCATGTGTAGATACAACTATCTTGTATAAAAGATAGAAAGAGAAATAGCTCTAAAAGATTTTAGAATTCTTCAAAAGGGAAGTGAATTCATTGACAGATTTGACAAAATTTTGTTAGGTTCTTAGTAACAAGTCAGGCATACTGTGGGTGCTAAGGCTATAAGGTGGGGAAAAACACAATACCTGAATTCCAAACCCAAAGCTTAGCAAAATAAAAAATGTACTTAGATCTGCATCTGATTCTAGATATGAGCTGCATGAGTAGCATATACCCTGAAGATGCTAAGCTAACTTTAGGGACTTGTTCCTTTTTATCTGTTTTCCTACACTGACAAGAATCACCAGAGGAAAGAGTTTATTAATACTTACATGAGCTCTTCAAAACCAAGGACAATCTATGGACCAGGATGGAACCTCTGAAGGAGTTGGAATAGGAATAAAATACAGTCTAATAATTAAAAAATCAATTTTAATGCCCCAGGACATAATAAATCCCATCAGAAATAATTTTGGGAATATGTCTCAATTTGCCTATGTGATCCCCAAATAAATGTATGATGCTTTTCAGCTGGGATTTATTCATTTAATAAATATTAATTCATGGCTATTTCATGTTTAATTGTTAAAGGATTTCCTACTAATTGCCTGGTCTTTTAAAATATATAATGCTCTCTTACCATTTGCAGAAATAGAAGCAAGCACAATTTCTTATCATTCTATATCTGATGTACCCAACATGTATCTCAGAAGTTTTGAATTCATAAACATTTGCTTCTAGCACTGATCTAAAAAGGTCGTTCTACATTTCCTTTTAAATATTTCTGCTTTTCTCCTCCTTAAACTGATGAAATTGCCAAACTACAATCATGCCAACTAAGATTGCTAAATTAAATACATTAAGTGGCAAAGCTATTAACAATGCAAAGAAACACACATGTAGTATAGAATCATTACTATGTGGCTATAAACTTGATATGAAACAGGAAATCTTCAAAGGGAAGACTAACATCAAACAGAGCAAACAAGACAGCCTGGAGTTTAACTCAGGATCCATCTCCTTATGCAGCTTGGTTTGGGTTCAGTAGTTAAAGCTCAAGGTTCAAGACTATTCTCAGGTGGGTTGACATTCCTACCACTTGAACTGCTTTGTTTCTTTCTTTTTTTGTTTTAACTTACATTCTACAGTGCTATTGCTGTTTTAAGAGCTCTTGAACATAGTTTAAAATTTCTATAATACCCTATATTTTCTCTATATTTCTTCTAGAAAAGCACAATAAATTTACATTTTCTTCTTAAAAATATTGGTTAACATATAAGGACTATGTGTTGCAGAAAGTATGATTTCTACTAAACTCAAAAACATACCCCAAAGCACTCTCTTCACCTGAATTTTGAACTTAAAAAAATATTTCTCCCATACTTTGTATTACTTTTAAGGACTATGGATGGTTTACTAGAATATTCCTAACCATCACCATTATTACCTATTTATTGTACTTCACTAGTATGCTAGATACCAAATAAAAACAAAGATAAAATTCTCGAACTCAGATGACAATTCAAATACAATAATACACTAGCAATTTCTTTCCTTTCCTGCTTCCTTCCCTTAAGAAATAGGGAAATCACAGAAATATAACATTTTTGAAAATAACCTAACAGATGACTTTAATAATAAAGAAATTCTGTACCCATAGAGGACCAAATACAGTGACAAGCTTTGCTTTTTGATATCTGAACCTCTAAATAGGCTCATGAACTTTAAATTGGGCCACATAATTTGAAATATGTAATGGAATTTTTAGTAAACTATTCCTTCCATACCTGTATTAGGTATTGTAAGAATATCTGGGAACTGGGTAATCTCTTCCTCACACAGCCCTTCCAATGGGGTTAGTCAACTAAGAATCTATTATAATATGCTATAATTAATGTAATATTAATACATGCATAATAGGGTATTTGGGGAGAGGCTTAGGATTTAAGGATTTGGGAAAAAATCAACTAGGTAAAAGGTTGAAAATAATATTCCATGCAATGAGATTAGCACATATAAAGGTCTTGATTTTTCCATAAATGTACAGCCAATTTGAATGAAATTATCATCATTTTCTCCAACAATAACACTGGCTTTGAAACATCAAAAATATCAAGTGTTGATCAGATGAATGGAACTTATGGATCTGTTATAGATTGTCTGAGGTAAATTTCCATAATTATCCTTTTATAGAGTTCCTTATTACATTGTATTTAAACATAAGTGTTCTTTTTATACTTTCTATCTATCTAATGGTACATTATAAGTGCTAAATGTGAGTAAGAATTAAAACAATGAAACAATAAAAATGGTTAACATCACAATATTATCCAGAAGTTCTGACCTAAGTAATAAATTAACCAAGCATTGAAACGCTGCATGTGAGTTCCATTAACCAACATACCAAGTTCCTGCACATCAGGGCTGTCAAATATTCCATTTCACAGGTGAAAATCTAAATATTCAAATACTCATTTTGTTTGTTAATCTAAAAAGTGGAAATGGAAACATGCTATTACCATCACTGATGACCTGAATCCTCTAGAACAGCACACTGGCCGAGTGAGCTAACACTGAAGTGGCACAAAGTCCTGAGAGGACAACCTTTAATTTGTAGCTACATACTTCTGAGGGTTACCAAGTGGAATGGAAGGTTGAGACAAAAATAATAATAAAGTGAATAAGAAGGCATTTTTTAGTTCTAGAAGGCACCTTAGTGATCATTGGGTCTGATCTCCTTTAACAATTGTGGAAATTCCCAGAGAGATTAATTGCCCACTGTGGTACAGTTAATGCTGGTTGTACTAGGATTAAGTACTTAACTCCTGACAGTCCAGTGTGCTTTCCACTGCATTAAATTGGGAGCATATCCCTTCAATTCTTCTGTACCTCAAAAACAAAAGGTAGGAATGTTGAGGAGATAAAGCTATAGTAGCAGTGAATATACATAAATTGTGGTGAAAGAGATGAAGAGGGAAAACTAGTGGGAAGTTTGATAGACTGGCTTCCTTCTTGGTTCCCAAGCCTGCAAGTTTGGCTTTATGCAAAGGGATCTAACATTATTACTAATAAGGAACTACTGTGACTATCTCTACTCAAGGGGGAAGTTAAGAAGTCAATTTGGTTAACATTGTACTTCCTTTCCCTTGTAAATTCCCTTTAATCACTGAAAAAGAGAAATCACCTTATTTATTTATCACCTTATGATTATTTAGGTAAGAAAGTGAAGTCTACAGGTAGATAACTATAGTCAGGAAAGACCTGCTTTAGTATATTATTATGAAAATATGCTAACATATAATTTTACTTCTTCAAAAACAACTTTACACTTTCATCAAAATTATGTGTATCTCTATTCTTCCCAAAACAAATGATATAAAGTTGTACAGCATAAGTAATTAAGATCTTATACCAAGTAGTACCAAAAAAGTATATACACAGAGTAAGGCAGAATATTTGGTGGAAGAAACAAAAGTGAGTCTGAAATTTTTATACTTTCAAGCAGCCATGAAACAGGTAATTCTGATGTTACAAAGTGCAGGTGTTATTCCTATTTCTTTTTTTTTGCCTTGAGTTCATAATTGATATTTATGACACATTTAAATAACTACTTATTTCACAAATCACTGATCTAGAGTATCTTCATGATACAAAAAGGGCTTAAAAATTTAATAGTAGAATGCTTTGGTTACTTGAAATCTTATTCAGAAATTTCATTGGCGAATGGGTGGGAAATGAAAATCTCTTCTCTAGGGCTCCCAACACCTACCCTAAGGTATCAGTATGAAACAGGGATAAATAATGCTATGAGAATTACTAACTGGCTGTTTCTAATACATAACTCTCCTGTTCTGTTTCATGCATTTTGAGTATTGACTAAACTCTTTTGTATCATTTCTAGGAAGCATTACTACGCTTTTTATCCCTTTTATTCACATTGCCATTAAAAGAACAAACTACATGGTGAAAAATGTTGAGTTGTTATAATATTCTGTTTTTTTTTAAACTGCTTAAGATAAATACTTACCATCTTTTTTTGTTTTTGTATTTTGTTTTGTTTATTTGGGGGTGGTGGTGAAGCAGAGTCTCACTCTGTTGCCCTGGGTAGAGTATAGCATCAGCCTAGCTCACAGCCACCTCAAATTCTGGGGCTCAAGCAATCCTCTTGCCTCAGCCTCTGAGTAGCTGGAACTACAGTTGCCCATCACAATGCCAGGCTAGTTTTTCAATTTTTAGTAGTGAAAGGTCTTGCTCTTTCTCAGGCTGGTCTCAAACTCCTGAGCCCAGGAGATCCACCTGCCTTGGCTTCCCAGAGTGCTAGGATTATAGGTGTGAGCCACCATGCCCAGCCAATAACTTACCGTTGTTTAAGGTATTGAATGATCTGATGCATATACTAATAGCTCATGACTTCAGCATTATATAATTCATTCACAACCAAAAAACTAGATCTATTAGAAGAAAAAACATCTTTTCAAAGAATTGGCTGATTTCATATTCAAATAAATATAAATGAGGAAATAAACCAAGATATTTTAAAAGATTATTCTATAACTAAAATATTATATCACAAAATTATAAAAATATCTCTATATAAATGCTACCAAGATAGATAAAGTATATAGATAGGACTAGGTATAGATATATTCTTCACAACTCCTTAGGCCATTTTCTTCCCTCAAAAAAATAGTTATGTTATCAAGAAAAGGCAAAACCAGTTAGGGTCTACATAATTATAATCATAAAAATCTATAATATCTAGTATGTTATTTAATGAAATATTTTTAAAAATTAAGTCATAAGCTACCAGGAGGGATTTTAAAAATGATAGCAAAGGAACTATTTTATCATGGAAAAATTAAATATATTCTATACTGTATGCAATCTATATGGCAGATTTTTTTCAACAAAATTCATATTTTCAATTAGAAATAAAATGGTACAGACTAGAAAAATAAAGTCCTGTAACCTTAGTTGGCCCCTTACATTCTAGAAGGGTATCTTTCCAATTGGTGTCAGGCAAACATTGAGAACAAAAGAATATCCAAAAGAACAAGCTGAATTCAGATTCTATCAAAGCATGCCCTAAGCCAAAGTTCTGGGAAACAAAGACTGCTATTTCTTCTCAGCTAACAGAATCTTAAGAACAAACGCAATATATCCAAACTTCAAACCAGTGTAAAATGGAAGAATGTACACTTTCAATTCTCTGTGCATAAAGTAACTTCAAAAGAAAAGAGAAATATCCTTTTGTTCTAGGTAAAAGGCCTTAACCATAGACCTAGTGAATTTGTCAGTCTTCATACATAGGCACTTTCTATGGAAAGAAAAAAATTAGATTTTTTTTTCAAAGAAAACTGTAAAACTTTTATTCAAGCATAAATGACCTTCTCTATAAATAGTGTAAAGGCACACACAATGTAAATTTGGTAATTCTTAATGTCTCCCTACTATATTAAAACCTGGAATACATTTTTTTTTTTTTGCAGTTTTTGGCTGGGGCTCAGGTTTGAACCTGCCACCTCCGGCATATGGGGCTGGCGCCCTACTCCTTTGAGCCACAGGTGCTACCCTGGAATCCATTTTTTTAGTCTATCTCTATCTTTAAAGTATGAGTTTGGGACAAATAGACAAGGGTTCCAATCTAGGTCCCAAATAGCATGATCTTGGGACTGAGTTGCCTCATCTGTAATATAAGGAAATAATATTTCTCTCATAAGATTTAAATGAAGATCAAATTAAATAACAGAATAAAGATACATAAAGTGTTTCTACTGTATCTGGCAATCAGAAGATGTTACTGATATTACTTAGGTTATGGAAATACTAATTTCTTCTATTTTGGATCAGCTGCCCATCTTTCTCTGTGAAGACACATATGCTGTATCATCAACATACCTCTTCACCCATACATTCCTTATAATTAGTTACCTGTGTTTTATCTCTTCATTCAACTTGGACAAATATTTCTCTTGTCCACACGATTCAAAGTCAGTTAATTATTCAATAAATTTGATCAGTAGAGAAAGATGTGCCTTGACCACCCACATCATTGTATTTAATATCTTGGGTATGGAAGATTTCATTTTAAAGAAATCATTTAGCGCTCTCTTGGGCATTTAGCTTGGCACAAAGTCTGCATTTTTAAACAAAAGTTTCTTCCAAAATTATAATGAGAATTATGACCCTTTGTGTTTGTTGTTCAACTTTCTTTCCATGATGCTTTTTTGATATTGCTTTCATTTTAATGTCTACTTCTAAAATTATTGACAAATAGAAAATCATTCATAATATTTAAGGGGAATTTTAGGTATCTAAATTAAATAGAATTGGGATTATTTAAAAATACGTAGTTATAATACTTATGTCAGTGACAATTGTATTGAAAAGTCCAAGCATTGGGACTATTTAATTATCACAACTTTAATTCCTTGGAGGGATAACTACATGAGGCTAATAAGATTTCTCACACTGAGAAAAGCATACTTATATTAAAATATTAAAAGCTATTTAATGAAGTCCATTTCCTTCCAAAAGTAAACTGAGGTTCTAGCTGAAGCAACTTGAGGCAATGGAAGTTTTAAACACATTTTTTTAAACTAGCCATTATTTCCCATGTTGAAAAAAAATTGCAATTTTATTTCCTAACGGCAAATGAAACTGTCAGGAAAATTTAGGTGTAATAAAATTGTGTGGTTAAACCAACATGCTGGATTTGAAATAAAACTGAATTAAAGGAATTAAAATTAATTCTTATGTCAGTCAACCCTTTAAAAATACTGTTCAAAACTTACTGTTTTTATAAATAGCATTTCCTTGTTCTTGATAAAGTGGAAAAGTAACTATCTCTTTAATGATCACTAATGATGTTACAGTTGAAATTGTGCATTGAACAATATCTTGCATAAAATGTGTTGCTTCTGGCAACCTTTCCTCCTAAATAAAAAGTTGTCAAACAGGGTGACTTTAGTGGTACAGAGTTTTAAAATCATGGATTCATTCCAAGGTTAGCTAATAACGGCTGACATGCCCTGGAATCTTAAGGCCTAAATCAACATTGTTTTCACAGCTGTAATTAAGCCACCTAATCAGAAGCACATTTTGACGGGACAGTTTCTGGAAGCCAGACATTACAATTTCTTATGCCTGGAGCGCAGTGGTTCATGAGAGGTCCTTGTTTAATTTCAGGTTAAAAGGGGAGGGGGTGCAGTAAAATTAAAAAGACTATTTTTTTAAGCAACATAGAACAGTTGAAATGAAGCAGGCCCATGTGTTCATGCCTTGACCAGCCTTGCATCTCACCCTCCTCTGGCTCTCTGCTGAGTCCCCCCAACTCTCAAGTGGCAGCTGCACACAGTGAGATGAAGGGTCTCTGCCAAGATCAACAGATGAGCTGGTCTGAACTGGCTCTCTGTGTGTTCTGATTGTAAATTGTGCTGGTGATGATTAGAGAACTCTAACGCAGGATGTCAACTCTTAAAACTGTCCAGAGAAAATAATTTTTTTAAGTTCAGGAAAAAAATTTTAACTTCTTTTGTGGCTTGGTGCATAGTGTTGTGTCTATAACTTTCATATGACTCAAACAAATTCATCCAAATTAAGCAACTGTGTTATGAAAAGAGAGAAAAAGAGAGAAAAGAGCACTTGGCTCATAGCAGCAACCTTCATCATAGTCAGTTTATGTAAGAGTGCTGCAGAGCATGGTCCTCCACCAACACACCAGTCGTATGCTTCTAACACCTGCCGACAGTGGATATTCATAAAATGATGAGAATCTAGGATAAGATAGTCACATCTTATCAAGTAACTATGTTGATGATTTTAAAACAGCTAACTTGCCAGTGTAAGTTGTTTTTGCAGTGTTGTTACATTCTATAACACTCAAACTTTCAACCCCAGAGGCCACTGTAAAACTATCAATATGAAGGCACTAGTCACTGGAGCCTGATTACATTTAGTGCAGCATTTTAATTACATATGGATTCTATTAACTAAACCTTTTGCCTTATAGCAACATTTTAATCAAATTACCATAATTTTCAAATATGTTAGAATAGTCTGACGAGTTAAAAGTTCACATTCCTAACATATTAAATACCCAAAAAACTTTGCATAAAACAAGAAAATACTCCTTGCAAATACAGTAATACTTTTCAAATGATATGGGGGACTTTTTGACTACCTAGTTACAAGTCATATTGTGAAATTTATATAACTTCTATGCATTTGTGAAAGGATTACATGTGGAATATAATCGAATTCAGCACATAATTATATTATAAACTTAGAAACACACATTCATTCTATTGTTATAAATTAAAGCAAGAACAAGACAAAACATAGATTCTGGTCCTCAAAACAGGTATCTGTAACTTCCATTGAAGAATTTTAAAGCTGAGATGGAATTTAGATTTTATCTAATAGAAACCTTTCATTCTACAGCCAGGAAAACTAAGACCCAGAGAAACAGCATGATTTATTTCTCAAAGATTTTAGGTGTGTCAATAGCAAAGTTTGCTCTAGGACTCATGTTTCCTCAGACTCTCTTTGATGCTACCTTCCAGGACACACATTGCCATGTAGCAACAATCTAGCTGTCTAGCTGCTGATACCTCAAACACTCAAGAACTCAAAGAAATGTTTTTATAATACCTACGAGTGAAATTGCTGAGTCATGTGGTAACTCTGAGTTTAATTCATTGAGGAATCACTACAGTGGTTGCATCATTTTACATACTCACCCACAATATTTGAAGGTCCCAATTTCTCTACATCCTTGCAACACTTGTTATTTTCCATTTAAAAAAATAAATAAATATACGTGTGTGTGTATATATATATATCTTTATATCCACTAGGATATATATATATCTGAAGCAACTTGAGGCAATAGAAGTTTCAAACATTTTTTTAAACTAGCCATTATTTTCCATGTTGCATCTCTATATATCTCCTAGTGGATGTAAAGCGATATATCACGGTGGCTTTGATTTGTAATTCCCTAATGATATTAAATATCTTTACATATGTTTCTTGGCCTTTTATATATCTTCTTTGAAAAATTATCTGTTCAAAGCTTTTGCCCATTTTAAAAAATTAGACTGATTTTTTTTTCTTGTTGAATTGTAAGAGGATTTTGTATATTCTGGACATTAGACCTTAGTCAGCATACCTTTATAAGTATTTTCTCCCATCCAGTGGATTTTCTTTTCACTGTCTTGATAATCTTTTAATGAACAGGAGCTTTTAATTTTTAAGTCAAATTTATTTATTTATTTTTCTTTTATCACTTATCCTTTTGGTGTCATGGCTAAAAATCCATTTTTAAATCCAAGTTCATGAAGACTTAATCTTATGTTTTTTATTAAGAGTTTTATAACATTAGCTCTTATGTGTAAGTTTTTGATATATTTTGAGTTAATTTTTGCATATAGTGTGAGATAGGGATCAAGGGAATTAAAATAAAAATTAAAAATTTCCTTGGCAACAAATGAGAATGGAAGCACATCATACTAAAACCAGAAAACACTGAAAATCAGCTCTAAGAGAGGAGCTTATCCAAAAAGAAGAAGGATTTCTAATAACCTAAAAATGCACCTCAACAAACTAGAAAAAGAAGACAAATGAAACTGAATATTTAGAAGGAAGGAAATAATAAAGCTCAGCACACGAATAAACAAAAGAGAGCCTAAGAAAAACAACTTAAAAGACCAATAAATATAAGAGTATTTTTTTTGAAAATAAAAGTAAAATTGACAAGCCTTTAATGAGACTAATAAAAATGAAAATTCAAATGAATAAAACAAGAGATGAATAAGGAGACATTATAACTGATACCACAGAAATACAAAGGATCATAAAAGATATGAACAAGTGTATGCCTACAAATTTGATAACACAGAAGAAATAGATAAATGCCTACACATATACAATATACCAAGATTAAATTTTGAAGAAATAAAAAATCTGAACAGACTAATAACAAGTGAGGAATTTGAATGAGTAATAAAAAGTCTTCCATGGAAGAAAAATCCAGAACCTGATGGTTTCACTGCTTAATTCTATTTAAAATTTAAAGATGAATTAATTCCAATTTTCCTCAAACTATTCCAGAAAATGGAAGAAGTGGAATACTTCCAAATTCGTCCTATGAGGCCAGTATTATCCTAATTTCAAAACTACATGAAAATCCTACAGCCCTGATGAACACAGACACAAACATTACAAAAAACATTTTAGCAAGCCAAAACAAACAGCTTATTAAAAAGAACATTCATTATGATCAACTGGGATTTGTCCCTGCGATGCAAGGATGGTTTAACATACAAAAATCAAAAAAAGTGATACGCCATATTAACAAAAAGAAGGACAAAACCCACACAATGATTTCGATATGGAAAGAGCATTTGATAAAATTCAGTATCACTTTATGATGAAAAAAAGGCTCTTAAATTAGATACAGAAGGTAAGTACTTCAACACAATAAAGCCTATATATGACCACAGCTAACAAAAAGATCAGGAATAAGACAAGGATGCCCACTTTCACAACTTCTATTCAACATAGTACTGGAAGTTCTAGCCAGAGCAATTACTCAAGAGAAAGAAATAAAAGCCATCCTACTGGAGAGGACAGAGTCAAATTGTTCCTGTTTGCAGATGACATGATCTTACAGATATAAAATCCTAATGATTCCACCAAAAAATTGTTATAACTGATAAATGAATTCAGTGAAGTGACAGAATACAAAATCAACATACATTCAATATAGTAATATTTCTACATGCTAATAGTGAACAATCTGAGAAAAATCAAGAAAACTATTCCAAATTCAATAGCTACCAAAAAAAAAAAAAAAAGGATATCTAGGAAGCAATTGAACTTAAGAGATGAAAGATCTCTACACTGAATACTATAAAATGTTGTTAAAAGAAATTAAAGAAGAAATAAATGGATTGGAAGAATTATGTTGTCAAAATGGCTATATTGTTCAGAGCTATTTACAGATTTAATGCAAACTGTAACAAAATGCCAAATTCAGAAACAGGAAAAAAATCCTAAAATTCATGTGCAACCACACACACTTACCACCAAATAACCAAAAGAATCCTGAGTAAAAAGAATAAAGCTAGAGGCATAACACTACCTGACTTCTAAAAGACACTACAAAGCTATGGTTACCAAAACAGAATGGCAGTAGCATTAAAAACAGACACATAGATGAAGGAAACATAATAAACAGCCCAGAAATAAACACATGGACATACTGCCAGCCACTTCAATAAAAGTGCCAGGTACACATTGAGGAAAAGACAGTCTCTACCAAATGGTGCTGAGAAAACTGGATATCCACATGCAGAATAATGAGACTAGACCCCCAGATATCAATACAAAATCAACTCAAAATAGACTAAAGACATAAATGTAAAATATAAAACTATGAAACTACTAGGAGAAAACATAGGTGAAATACTTCATGACATTGGAAGAGTTTTTAAAATAAAACTTCAAAGCACAAGAAACAAATGCAAAACTAGATAAATGGGATTACATCACTAAACAGTTTTGCAGAGCAAAGAACAACTATTAACAGAGTGAAGAAACAACCTACAGAAGGGGAGAAAATATGTGCAAACTATACATCTGAAAAGGGGCTAATATCCAGAATATGTAAGAAATTTTACTCAACAGAAAAAATGAAATAACCTGATGAAAAACTAAAGATATTTCTCAAAGAAGACACACAAATGGTCAATAAGCATATGAAAAAATGCTCAACATCACTGATATGATATAAAAATCAATACTGCTATGAGCTACCACCTCATGTCAGTTAAAATAATCACTGTCAAAGAGACAAAAGAAAACAAGTGTTGGAAAAGATGTGGAGTAAAGGGAACACTAACACTGTTGTTAGTACTGCAAATTAGTATGGTCATTATGGAAAACAGCATGGAGATTCCTTAAAAAAGTACAAATAGAACTACCATATGATCCAGCAATCCCACTACTGGATATATAACCAAAGGAAATGATATCAAAAGATATCTGCACTCTGATGTTTATTGTTGTACTACTTATAGTAGCCAAGATACAGAATCAATCTAAGTGACCAACAATGGATGAATGAAGAAAGAAAATATGGTATGTATACATAAGTGTATATGTGTGTGTGCACACATATTCACATACATGATGAAATACTATTTAGCCATAAAAAGAATGAAATCTTGTCATTTACAACAATATGGGTGAAGCTGGAGAACATCATGTTAAGTGAATAAGCCAGACCCAGAAAGACAAATACAATACAATCTCACTCATATGTAGAATTTTTTTTTTTTTTTTTTTGCAGTTTTTGGCTGGGGCCAGGTTTGAACCCACCACCTCTGGTATATTGGGCTGGCACCCTACTTCTTTGAGCCACAGGCACTGCCCATATGTAGAATGTTTATTAAAAAGTTAATATACAGACTTTACCTCTTTTGTGTTTACATGGATGGAGCTGGAACATGTTCTTCTTAGCAAAGTACCTCAAGAATGGAAGAAAAAGTATCCAATGTACTCAGCCCTAATATGAAGCTAATTTATAGCTTTCATATGAAGGCTAAAACCCAATTATAGCATAGGAATAC
>CAUYON010171652.1:0-20328 GCA_963573935.1 Arctocebus calabarensis
CGCCTGTAGTCCCAGCTACTTGGGAGGCAGAGGCAAGAGACTCGCTTGAGCCCAGGAATTGGAGGTTGTTGTGAGCTGTGATGCCATGGCACTCTACCCAGGGCGACAGCTTGAGGCTCTGTCTCAAAAAAAAAAAAAAAAAAGCAAGTTACATGACTACAAATGTATACTGTGTTCAGTTTTTAAAACTGTATGTTTTTGTATAATAGATTTGTCACAGTAAACACAGAAAGGTTGAAAAGCATGTACACCAAATTGTTGGCCTCTGGGGAAAGAGAGGAAGTTTTATTTAAATTATATGTTTTTGTTTTTCTTTTTGTTTTTGTTTTTTTTTTTTGAGACAGAGCCTCGAGCTATCGCCCTAGGTAGAGAGCTATGGCATCCCAGCTCACAACAACCTCCAACTCCTGGGCTCAAGCGAGTCTCTTGCCTCCGCCTCCCAAGTAGCTGGGACCACAGAGCCCACCACAATGCCTGGCCATTTTTTGGTTGCAGCCATCATTGTTGTTTGGCGGACCTAGGCTGGATTTGAACCCATCAGCTCAGGTGTACGTGGCTGGCACCTTAGCCCATTGAGCCACAGGCACCAAGTCTAAATTATATGTTTTTAATCTGAATAAAAGGATTTAAAAAGTAACATTTTTGAGCACCATGTGCTAAGTATCATTCTGGAAACTCTCCATTTATGAACTCACTTTATCCTCGCATGAAATAGCTGTATTATTATCTGCATTTGAGAGATGATTAAACTGAATCACAGTGAGTTTAAGTAACTAATCCAAGTAAACATTGTTCATAAGTAGCAGGGCCAGAATTTAGAGACAGGCAGTCTGGCTTTCTAGTATCCATATTCTTAACCACTACACTTATAGGGTAGACGACATGTAATAGAATTGAATTGTATACCCTGAAGAAACTTGAAGTATGGCTTAGGAGCCCTCTTCAAATATAAAATGGGGGAACAAAAGGAAGACGTTAAGCCTCTTTAGACAGATTTGGTAATGTATTAAGCTTATGGCAATGAAATCGTATGAATAAATAGTAAATGAATATGACAAGGAAATTTGGGCTACTAATTGCCCATTTACAAAAATAAAAGTCAGAGAATCCTAGTATTTACTATGTAGCCATTATTGAATTGGGATGCTGACTACATCTGTTATCTTGGTTATTCTGTTCCTTAAGATTTTTTTCTTGGCATCATACAGCAAAAACTACACCTTTGTCTTTGTGTTATGTATTAGGAGTTAAATAAAAGGCAGACTCAGAAGGACTTGGAGCATGCCATGCTCCTTCGACAGCATGAGTCCATGCAAGAACTGGAGTTCCGCCACCTCAACACAATTCAGAAAATGCGCTGTGAGTTGATCAGATTGCAGCATCAAACTGAGCTCACTAACCAGCTGGAATATAATAAACGAAGGGAACGAGAACTAAGAAGAAAGCATGTCATGGAAGTTCGACAACAGCCTAAGAGTTTAAAGGTAACTTATGCCTAAGTTTTTTGACAAAAGGCGTCCATGTAAGCAAGAAAAGTCTAAGATACATGTCTAGTCAAAAGAAATTGAGTAAACTTTTTTTCTTTTCATTTTCAGCATCTTTAGATGATTTTAATGTGAAGTACCTGTTTCTGCAAACTTTTGCTTATATATTTTCCACTGGAATACAAAAAAGTGGCTAACATTTAACTGTGGGAAGTGCCAATAAATAATCAAGGTTCTTATTTTAGTCAAGTGTGGTAGTTCTTGCCTCAAGCTCAGGAGTTCAAGACCTGCCTAAGCAGCAGTGAGGCCTCATCTTTATTAAAAATAGGAAAAAACTAACCAGGCATGGTGACACATACCTGTTGTTTCAGCTACCCAGGAGGCTGAGGCAGGGGAATCTTTTTAGCCCTGGAGTTTGAGGTTGCAGTGAGCTATGATGACACCATTGTACTCTAGCTGAGGCAACAGAGTAATACTTTGTCTCAAATAATAAATAAATAAATATTTTTATTTTAGATGCACCCAAATGCTAACAATTTGTCTTCTCTCTGTTGTTCCAAGTAATATAGTTTTGGAATTCTAAATGTAATTTTTACAAAATTTAAAAATATATGGCTTGGCACCCATAGCACAGTGTTTAGGGCGCCAGCCACATGGACCAGGCTAGTGGCTTCGAACCTGGCCCAGGCTGCTAAACAACAGTGACAGCTATAACAACAACAAAAAGAATAGCCCAGGTGTTGTGGCAGTGCCTTTAGTCCAAGCTACTTGGGAGGCTAAGGCAAGAGAATCACTTAAGCCCAAGAATTTGAAGTTACTATAAGCTGTGACACCACGGCACTCTACTGAGGGTGACATAATGAGACTCTACTTCAAAAAAATAAATAAATAAAATAAAAGTGCCTTATAAAGTAGAAGGTTCACCTCTCACTGCTTGTTCCTCCCACCACCTTTTCCATCTCTCTACTAAAGTCAACCAGAGTTAACAATTCTAACATTTTTAGATGTTATAACTTATAATAACTATTTGAAGGAATAGAATCACATGAATCTTAATAAACAAAAACCACCACTTGGGTAGTCTGTCACCAGTGACACTATTTCACTTGACCTGTACATATCTGTACATTTTAAACTTTTACTTACATTCAGTAAAGCCCAGGTCCCATAGTATTTCCTGTTTAAAGTGGTCCCCACCCCTCATCTAGTCCTTTTTATAAACTATTTGATATATAAACTATAAAACCCTTCCTGGGGTTTACTCTGAATAACTGTGTTGGAGTAAGTAAAATTCATTCACAGAGATAATATCTGTCAAAATCTAGAAGCTGCAACACACCCAATGGTATTCTCAATTCTCACCCAACTCCATTCAAACAACTTATCTTGAACAAGTACAGAAATAAGATGCTTTACCTTTTTTGTGTGAACCTGAGTAAGCTTTTACTTTACTGTGTTTTGAAAACAGCTAATTAACATCATCTACAAAGTAGTTATATTAACTGTCAACAAAAACTTACTAATTCAATGCTTAGGAAAACTGGAATTCATAGTTTTTTCAGATTTATTTTGTTTTTGCAGTGGAGAGATACACAAGGTGTCTGTAAAGTTCTTGTGCAATTTAAAATATTTGTCTGTTGCACACAAACTTATGGATACCCTGTATAATAATGTGGCTGCAGAATAGACAGTTAAGACATGTCTGTGAAATTAATACTGATTTTAAACCGGGCAGCACCTAAGAGTAAACCTAAATGAAAACATGTTAGTTTTTGATAGTCCTGTCATAAATCTGATATGACTTAATTTCTCTGTGACATAGATGATGGATAACTGTTTGGCATTTAACCCCTACTTTCTGTTTCCTGTCATTAGAGCCTTTCTGTTTGAAAGCTTGTAAATAATAGTCTGATTTTCCTAAATACTAAATTAAAAATGGGAAGAAAATAATAATTCACTATCACTAACGTTACATATAGTACCTTCTTCTCATGACAGATGAGTTCGAGGTTTTCTTTTAGTAGGGAAAAAATTATCATTTTCCTCTTTTTTACACATATCTCTGTACTTAGTCAGTTTGAACAAAACAGACTAGATTTTAATACCAGTCATCTCATTTCTATTTACCTAAGTATACTTAGGTAAATAAAGTCTTCTCCAAACTTTCTCCTCTTCAAACCTCTCCTCTGGGAAGAAGAGAATTTACTTTGAACACTTAACCTATGGTGACTAGGATTTATGGGGGGGAGGTGCATTCTTTGTTTGAGTAAAAACCTGCTGCTAACCCTGCTATTTCTTCAGCTGCCATACAGATGATGCTTTGTCAGCATTAAATGAGTAGAAATGACTATAACTTTTTTTTTTTTTTGAAACAGAGTCTCACTATGTTGCCCTCAGTAGAGTGCTAAGGCCTCACAGCTCATAGCAACCTCAAGCTCTTGGGCTTAAATGATTCTCTTGCCTCAGCCTCCCAAGTAGCTGACACAATGCTCAGACTATAGACACAATGCTCAGCTATTTTTTTTGTTGTAGTTGTTGTTTAGCGCACCCAGGCTGGGTTCAAACCCACCAGCCCTGGTGTATATGACCAGCACCTAATCACTGAGCTACGGGTGCTAGGCCATAAATGACTATAACTTATATTCTTCTTGCTTTCACTGAGTCAAATATTGAGGAATATATAGTTTATTCTTGGTATAAACATTAATCTTACTCTTGATGAAGAAAAAATTTTTAAGACATTCTTTTTTCTCATTAGGCAGTGATATGGAATGATTATAGTTTCCTTGGCACAACATTTTAAGAACAAAATCTTGTATAAGCATGGAGGATATTATACAGAGGCACAAGAAGTCTTTTAACCAAAAATAGTATTTTAAAACAGTGCTACTAAGCACAGCTGAAATAAGAGATTTCTTTTTCTAGCTATATACTTCTTAACCCCTTCATAGAAGAAAAACATTCCTAGAACCTAGTCCATCAGTTGGTGAAAAATACAGAAAGAGGATGTATTTAGTGTTGTAATAGAGGGAAGAAAAACCTTTCCTAGGTGAGTATATGATTTTGGTCGTATGTGCATCACTATAAATGCTGCCAGATATTGAATGGTTGATTCAACTGCATGCTAAATCAACTAGTCAATACCTGGCAGTATTTCTATTAAGATGAAATAATTTTAACTCTAGGTTTTGCCTCAATGTAGTAAATGAATATATTCCCACTTGCAGATCGACAAGTATACTTTAGAGAAATATGTCTTATCTTATAAAACTTTTTAAAAACCTAGTTCATAGAATATAAAGACTAAAGCCAAAGGTCTACAAACATTTATGTCTGTAAGTTCAAATTATTTTTATATCTAAAATGTTTATGTACTGTAGGTCTTATCTGTTACCACCTGGTGTGCCAAGAAGCGGGTTGGGCCCTCCCTCATCCCCATAACTTTTGTTTGACCTTTGAAAGGTTAGTTAACTTGATCACTGATTTCAAGTTTTTGCTTGTGTGGAAGAGTAAGTCATTACTAAGTATATCTCTACTTATTCTTTTAAGGAAAAGACCATTGTAATCATGATGTAATTAGTTACTAAGAGAGACTTCCAAGTCAGCATCAAGTTTGGTACGTTGACTGTGTAGTTGGAGTTGAGATTGTCTTTAAAAGAAATTGGAGCATAGTGTTTCAGATAAGGAACAGGACAAATGAGCTTTATTTTCTGCCTAGAGGTCTGATAACATATTGTCTTCCCAGTAAAATGCTTTTATATCTATTATACTAATTCATGAGAAAAAAAATTTCTGTCATAAATACATACAGTAATCAAAGCTAATTTTATTATTTACTCATCACTAAATTTACAAGTGAACTAAATAATTGCTTGAAGTCCTGTTATAAATGGAGTTCTTTATGTTCTAATGTTTTAAATGAGACTTTTTGTTGGAAAATGCATAGAATCCAATCTATGATTGACCCAACCAGGTACAAAAGTGTCTACAACCTTAGGATCTGACTTTCTTTTGCTTTTCCTCCATTTTCCTAATAGCCTTTATTTTCATGTAAGTAAACATAAGGTATACCAACTGCCATATATTACAACTTCTATACATCTATTTTTTTCTTCCCAGTCTAAAGAACTCCAAATTAAAAAACAGTTTCAGGACACCTGCAAAATCCAAACCAGACAGTACAAAGCATTAAGGAATCACCTGCTGGAGACTACACCAAAGAGTGAGCACAAAGCTGTTCTGAAACGTCTAAAAGAAGAACAGACCCGGAAGTTAGCCATCTTGGCTGAACAGTATGATCACAGCATTAATGAAATGCTCTCCACACAAGCCGTGAGTTCCCTTTGTTTAGGCAAAACAAATGTACAGGGCCCCTTTTTTTTTCAGCCACTTGAATGAACTTCTAGCAGTTAAAATATTAGTTGGAAATAATATTCTCCTGCAGCTTGGGAAATAGTGGTGGTAATTTATAGTCTTCAGACTCTGAACATTGTTTGAAAATGTCATGATGCAACTCGGTGCCCATAGCACAGTGGTTACTGCACCAGTCACATACACAAAAGTTGGCAGTTTGGAACCCAGGCCAATTAACCAACATTGATAATTGCAACAAAAAATAGCCAGGTGTTGTGGCGGACACCTGTAGTCCCAGCTACTTGAGAGGCTGAGGCAAGAGAATTGCTTGAGCCCAAGAGTTTGAGGTTGCTGTGAACTGTGACACCACGGCACTGTACCCCAGGTGACATAGTGAGACTCTGTCTTTTTTTTTTTTTCTTTCTTTTTTTAGAGATAGAGTTTCACTTTGTTGCCCTCATTAGAGTGCTGTGGCGTCACAACTCACAGCAACCTCCAACTCTTGGGCTTAGGAGATTCTCTTGCCTCAGCCTCCTGAGTAGCTGGGACCACAGGCACCCACCACAAGGCTAGGCTATTTTTTTTGTTGCACTTTGGCCAGGGCCAGGTTCAAACCCGTCACCCTTGGTATATGGGGCCATCGCCCTACTCACTGAGCCACAGGCACCACCCAAGACTCTGTCTCTTAAAAAAAGAAAAAAGGCCAGGTGTGGTGGCTCATGCTGTACTCCTAGCACTCTGGGAGGCTGAGGAGGGTGGATTTTCCTGAGCTCAGAAGTTCGAGGCCAGCCTGAGCCAGAGTGAGACCCCATCTCTACCAAAAAAAAAAAAACAAAGAAAAAACAAGCTGGGCATTGTGGCGGGAGCCTATAGTCCCAGCTACTTAGGAGGCTGAAGCAAGAGAATCACTTAAGCCCAAGAGTTGGAAGTTGCTATGATCTGTGATACCAGGGCACTCTACTGAGAGTGACATAGTGAGACTCTGTCTCAAAAAAAAAACCCAAAACTTCAAACTAAGACGATTGAAAGCCATTTGAAAGCAAAATTTAAAAAATGAAAGAAAATGTCAACGATGCTTGTAGAATTCTGATACATTTAAACATGAGATTCTAAGTACGCTTCCTGCCAACAGCTTATTGAGATCAGAGGATCAGCTTTGGTAAATAGTAGGCAAAAAGTAGCCCATATTGGGAATCTAAATGGTCACGTTTTAGTGTAAGTACAAAATATTTTCCCTATAAAAGCTTTGTAAACCTTTTCTTAAAGAGCCAGATAATATTTTGGGCTTTGCAGGCCAGGAAGCAAAATTAAGGATATTATGAGGTAGTATATAACTCCTCATAACTTAATTTAAAATGTAACCATTTCAGTGCCAGGTGCGGTGGCTCAGTGCTGTAATTCTAATACTTTTAGAGGCTAAAGTGGGAGGATCACTTGCAGCCAGGAATTTGAGACCAGCTTAGGTAATACTGAGACCCCATCTCTACAAAAAATAGAAAATTAGCTAGGCATGATGTCATGTAGCTGCTTGAGAGGCTGAGGCAAGAGAATCACTTGAGCCTAGATGTTTGAGGTGGCAATGAGCAACAGAGGGAGATCTTGCCTCAAAAGTAAAATTAAGAGGGTCTTTTCCTAACAAATGCAACCAGTGTAACATGGTTTCTTGTACCCTCAATGAATCCCTAACAATAAAAAATAAATAAATAAAAGAATTCAACATCTCAAGCTCATTTTTTCGCATCTTCAAATCTGGAAAAATAACTCAAAATAAACCTCTCTAAAATACTCTATTGAGTTTCAAATGTAACACTGGAAAACATTTGTATTTTGTGAACATCTAAATATTTGTAAGTCTCTTCTTTTAGATGTGGCTGATTACCTATATGGGATGTCCATTAAAGCACCCCAAACTGGGGTAAGAAGAGGTCAACAGAGAAGTTTCACCTTGGGATGGCACCAACACAATTCCAGCAGTTGTCAACATGGGAAGAAAGATTTACTGTCTCCCTACCTGTTCAAACTCTCATCTTAAAAGATTTCTCCTGAATCATTTACTAAGTCCTCTAAAGGAATGGGGAGTAGAATAAAAAGTTCCTTAGACACCATGTTCAATCAGAAAAAAATCAAGATTTCAGGACAAATCTAACAAACCAATTAATGGTGTGAGAGCTCATGTCATGGCTTAAAACAAAAGAGTCCTGGAAGTGTCGGAGTTACTGTACAGTTCATCTCTTACTTAAGTGTTCACACCTTAATCAAATTGGCCTGAGCGTCTCAAACAAGGATGACTTCAAGTCTTAGAATTATTCTCCCTCCTTCCCAAATACAAGTCCAAACAAATGAGCAGTTAAACCACACCCCCAGTTTAGACCCAGATCAGCTGAGATTCTTTTAGATCCAAGTTCAACATAGGACATAGAAGATACCTTTTATGGTACCACCTATAGTTGGCATTTGAGACAGCGTAATACATGTCACCCTATTTCCCACAAAAGTCAAAGCCAGTTGAGTTGCATTAATGATTCAGAGGAAATTAAATGCAAATGGCAGTTTTATTATGGAAAAACATAGGATCAAGCATTTTGTAAATATGAGAAATGAGATGATATGTACCTGATTATAGGTAGCCATGGAAAATTACTCCTTTTCTAAATCAGTGGCCACAAAGTGTGTGCTCTGTACAGGCAGCCACAGTCCAGAGAAAGGAAGGAAATGGGTGAAACTAGGCACGTCTGTGTCCTGATCTCAAATTACCAATAAGATAATTTATAATTCTTTAGATTGAAATGACCGAGAGTTCTGAGAGCAGCAAGACCAAGTAGTAATTCATGTCTCTTCATAAAGAAAACATAAATTCAGGAGAATGGAGCCCCACAGAGATACTAAACTAAGAGTCAGTGCCCCCAAAATTTCTGTTTTAACTTATTCAAGGGGCCAACTCTAAATTAAGATTCTGATAATCTCCTTGAATTGTGCCCAAACTCTTTTCCAAATTGAGGATCAAGCAAAGGACTATTTTGAAAGTGAGGGGGAAATAAACTCAACCAGACATTAAGAGTTATTTTATAATTATGTAAAAAATAATTGTTTTGCTGAAGACAGAGTCCAATCATGGTGTCTGCATGGCACATGACAGAGATCACAGGTGACAATACCTGGATATTTCATCAATCAAGTTTCCCTCTTATGTTTCCCAGGAGTTTCATCTCAAACACAAAATATATATGTCACTTTATTATATGTTTTAATTCTTATGTCTTCAATATGGGATCATTAGTCTCTATATGCTCTGCTTACATGGCTTGAGAGAAAAAGTGGTATAATATTCAGGAGGTGAGAGAGGAGAATCACTTGTAAAGCTTATCTCACCATTGTTTCACCTCTCTACAAAAGAAAAGTTATCAACATATCACTTGTCAAAAAAAGGGTCATCACTTGTTTTACTCTTCATTATTTTGTGGTAAATATTAAATATGATTCATGGAGTTAGCAGGTAAAATCTGTTTATAACAATGCTTAGAAATTTGTGTTCTTAGCTTTGATTGCTCTTGGATGTGTTATTCACGTCATTAAAAAATGGCAGGTGGATTATGCACACTTTGTGAAGATATATTTCCCAAAACCCAGAAAACACAAATGACCCAATCAATTGCATTTGCTGAAACAGAATTTGTGTTTGTAATAACATGTAAACCAGCCAAGAGTGTCAAATTTTGATCATTTCAATAAAATCCTCTTATACAAACACAATCTAAATCAGTTCATTAACTTATTAATTTCTTTATGCATCACTTTCAAAATATTTTAGTTCCTTTCTATGGTGCCAAACACAAAAATTTCTGCAAAATAATTCTGAAAGAACCAATCTGCTGGCTTTAGGCTTTCACTGTAGGTGAAAATTGTAATACACTGAAAGCTTCTCAAAAAATATAAGTATTTTTGCTTCATTTCCAGTTGTGTTGATTCATTAGCTATGCAGAGGTGGCCAGAAACCTTCACATTTTGTCCAACACCACAAATGGGTGCAGGTGCCTGGTCTTGCTTGGGGAACCCTGCTATAAAAATTGCTAACATAACTTCTCTGTTGGGGAATAGATTGCACCCAAAGAATGCTTGTTTTGTTCCTTCTTGGAATGAAAATCACATTGGCAATGCTGAGTTTGCCAAATGGCCTTTTCTAATTGCCCATCGCCTCTCCCCATCACATCTTCTGTTTAGTTTCTTCAGAGGTCTTGTCAATTACAGCATTCTTGTTCCGGGCATCATGCTTAGGGTTAAATCCCATCCCATGTCCTTAACAATACCTGGCATCTCTGAGATCAATAAATATTTTTTTGCTGAATAATCAAAGTGAATTACCAAAGGCTAATTAGAAAATCTATGCATTGGACAAGAACCAGATTTATGCTTTTAACAAACATCTTCCTTATACAAACACCACTCTAACATAAGTGAAATTCCAAACTAGGGGCAGAAAGTCTTCACTGATCAATTATCACTACTCAAAAATGGTTTTCAATTTTCTTAAAAATTTCTTCAAGTTTTGGGTCGGCACCCATAGGTCAGTGGTAGGGTGCCAGCCATGTACACCGTACCTGGCAGGTTCGAAGCCGACCCAGGCCAGCTAGAACAACAATGACAACTACAACAAAAAAATAGCCAGACATTGTGGCAGGCACCTGTAGTCCCAGCTACTTGGGAGGCTGAGCCAAGAGAATCACTTAAGCCCAAGTGTTTGAAGTTGCTGTGAGTTGTGACACCATGACACTCTACCAAGGGTGACATAGTGAGATTTTGTCTCAAAACAATAAATAAACAAAAATAAAAATATTTTTTTCAGATTTTAATTATGGTAATTAGGCATTTTAATTATTTATATTATACACTTACCATTTTATAATTTGGAGAAGATGCTGTCAGTTACCACACTCAGAGCCTACAGGATTTTCCAAGTGCTCTCGCCAACTTCGAAATGCCATAATGTACACCTGTGTGCCTGCCATGTAAATCCCAAGCATATGAAATACTCCACCTCACTTGCCCCTCATGTAGGAAAATTTTAAAATGGGCTTTACATAATTCTCCAGGTCTCAATGAAGAAGGTTCATTGGCCCCATTTTTCCCAATATTACTTCCCTCTACTTCTGATGTTTCTCCCAAATCAATTTTTGCCCTGGAAACTTATCTCTGAGTGGACTCCTAAAGAAATCCAGAATTAAGACACATTTTAGTATTATCTCATCCTTCTTTAATATATCGACACACATTAGATCTCCAGTAAGTATTTGTTGAATGAATGAGCAAACTATGCCATTGTTGTCCACTTTCAAAATTTCTTTTGAATTTTTTTCCATATCCTTCCTGTTTCAATTATAAATGCTGACTCATTTTCACCTGTCTCTACAGCTGTATCAGTCTCTTATTCTTCTTGCAGATTTTTGTGATAATTTATGAGTAATGATTGACAGCTTTCAACATTATGACTTCCTGGAATACCTGTACCTTCATTACCATTTTTTTTTAATTTTCATACTTGCCCATACTGGCACATACATTTAATAACAATTTGATAGCATGTAGCATGCACTTCCACGTAATAACAATCTGAAAAAGTAAAATAAATAAATAAGTAAATGGGATTGTTTTTCTATTCTAGTTTCTTCTTGATTGCTACATCCATGTTGAGGTTGGTCTTGATTTCATGGTTCAATGAATCAACCAAACCATTCACTTGCTTACTTTATTCTTAACATCTTTTCACAAAGCAGCTTTGTATAAATAGTGTACAGCAAATGTTTGACATAGGAAGAATTTCCTTTTCCCCTTCCATGGACCATTCTTCATTTGAGATTTCTTTTCCATGAATTATTCTTGGTCCCCGCTTCTCAATTCCAGTCGTGACCATCCTTTCAATTAGAACTTCATCTTTCATTTTTGTATATGTGTGTGTTCCATATTTATCAGAACAATATGAAATCCACCATAGTTATTAAGGGTGATTGGCTAAATTGGTAGTAACTGACAACTATTTAATACTCCTCTTATACTAACTAATATTTGAAGTTTCATGAAATTCCTAAGTGAATTAACAGGAAGAGCTGATTACTGACATTGTTGTTGGTTTACAATTTCATCAAATCATGGCAAAATCGATGCTGAAAAATTCTTTAAATCACATAATGAAAGTAGATACCTGATCTACAGCACGTCCAAGAAGTCACAATACACAAGAAGAATGAAAAGTTGTAGCTAAATGTACTTTTATTTACAAAATTTTCAAATATTTACAAAATATTCTGTACATGTTGACCACCTCTTTCTTTCTACACACACACACAAATGAAATCTCCCCTCCCACTCCTGGTGAAAATGTTCCAAAGTATCCGCTGTTACACAAATACATTTACCCTGTGTATGATAACTTTTAGGACACCCTATGTTTTGATATCAGTCATTCTCTTCCCTTTTAAAATATATCTCTGATTTTCCCCTCACTTTACTAACATTTCAAATCTCTCAGGTCTCCTCTGAATTCTTCTCTAAAGTGTCCTGAGGTAATAATCTCCTGGATCATTATAGATAATCTGGATATCTATTGTATACTGTCCTCATATGTATCCAAATGCCTTTGTTTTTATTTAGCATTGCCTATCTATATGTAATATGACTGATATGAAGAATATGGTATATAAAAACATAGAGGTTGCAACTTTTTTACACTAATCACAAAACACTACAACTAATCTTCTGCAATTAGCAATGTGCAGAGAAGTAAATTCTTAATATTTGCTAGTGGATAACAATCATGAAGACAGCTCAATTATCAGAAGAGTTGACCAGCCAGCTGTGAATATTTACTAGTGAAAATAAGCTCTAAGCATGTACAGTCCTTCACATTGGATCATACATCATTTATCTCTACCAACACGTCATACGCCTCTATAACATTAAAAAGTATAAGTAAGCAAATAAGGTTGTTTTTAAATATTTGAGAACAACATGCTTGGATTAACATCCTTGAAAAATGTTTGTCAGTGTCTCTTGCCACTCCAATGTGTCTTCTATTGTTGTTTTTTTTGAGACTGAGTCTCGCTATGTTGCCCTCAATAGAGTGCTGAGGCATCACAGCTCACAGCAACCTCAAACTCTTGGGCTTAAGCGATTCTCTTGCTTCAGCCTCCCAAGTGCTGGGACTGCAGGCACCTACCACAGCACCTGGCTATTTTTTTGTTGTAGTTGTCATTGTTGTCTGGCAGGCCTAGGGCTGGATTTGAACCCAGCAGCTCTGGTGTATCTGGCCAGCACCCCTAGCCACTGATCTATAGGCACCAAACCAACTCCAATGTGTCTTAAAAATGTATGTAATGGTCGGCTTTTAGGAATATCACTAAATGTGTATATATGTGCATACATAAATACATTTACTTATTTTCACCTCCAGGCACTCACAGAAAACCACATAAATACAACAAAAATGATACACATATCTTTATAAACCATTTGTAAAACTTCCTTTTATCATATGGAAAGTGTTCTAGTAGCTATCCTCTTTTTAAAACCCATTCTGCATCTGAGAAAGACTGCATTACATATACCCTCATTTAGGATCCTAAGAGAGTATTGATCTTTTTTTTGAAATATGACTATTATTCCATAATTTATTACCTGTAGGTGCAGATCATTTTCTCCAACTGTCCAGTGAAGGAGGAAGTAATGTGAGTATTGGAGGAGGTAGGCGGACAGCAGGAGCTGGTAAAACAAAATATTGAATTCTTACCCTTTTCGTTTCAAGACGTGAAAGCACAATTTAACCATGTCTGCCAAATGAAAGCACATGGAAAGAGCTCCTTAACCCTTTGTAGCTCTATTTGTTCAAGCTGATATAATGTGACTTTTAAAAATTGTTTTGCGCTTTGTAGGAAACAGATATTCTGCACAGAAGGAGTTTGCCGTGCCTTGGAAAGCGCCTTACTATCAAGCACATTCCCTGGGTACACACAAGTTCGCTATGGTAAAGGGAAGAATTTTGTGTGTCAGGCATTTGTGAATTTTCTTAGATGGCTCTTGTGAAGAGTCTGATTTATATCAGATTATACTCTAAACAAACAGAGCAGGGCTATCACATGTTCCCAAATAGGCTTAGGATCAACACAAGAAAACTTAGTCAGCATCTCTAGCCCCTCACCCTCTGGTGATTCCAATCCTCATATCTTAGTAATTCATTGTCCAATTGCAGCTATCTTATGCCCTTGGAGATGCCCTTCCTGAGTTTACTTAATTACTCCTCACTTCCTACATCAAACTTCATCCTTCATTTTCTGCCTTTCAACAACTGTTCAGGAATGGTTATGGAATGATGTGGAAAGATGAAGCGGTTGAAGGCTGAAGACGAGCACTTGATCAGGAGTTTCCAATGCCTTGAGCAAACAGGGTCAACTGATGGAAGGATTCCTAGGAACCCTGGGCAAGGCTAGCAGAGGACAGAGACCCCACATCCTTTGGCCCATTTGGTTTCAATTATTCGTGGCCCTTCTATGTTGCCTCTTTTTCTCCCTCTCTATCCCAACAGTTTCATGAAAGAAAGTAAACATTACAGATGCCATCGTCATTATATAACTTTGCATTTATGTACATATTATATCTACAGATAGATTGTGGCATAGAATTGAATACCTAGAAATATGTACATTGAAATTGATGGTTGATATAAAGTATTGTAAGGTTTATTTTGACTCCTCTCAGATATTACCTTATGTCGTGACCCCAGCACTCAGTCTCATTTAAGATATACCTTCTTGGGCAAGAAGGCATCTGTAGTAGCCAGGGGAAAATATGCAGAAGGAGTATGTTAAAGCACAAATGTCTGCCCCCCTTTGAAGAACATTTCTACATGTGAGATTTAACAAGGTAACCAGGTCCATGGGGCGAATACAGAAAGATCTTAGACCTGAACGCTGTGGTTCACGGTTACTTAAAAGGTGGGAGGAGGAAAGCGAGGTATAAAGCAGACTAAGAAAGAAGAGTGGGGAGTTATGATGTTTGGAGACCAGGGAAACCCTGAGATGCACAAGTAAGAACAAGCCAGGGAGCACTTGGTTCTAATTTTGTGTGTTGTTTGTGAGTAGCATGACCTTGAACAGATAACTTACTACTCAGTACCTGTATCCTTGAATATAAAACTGGGTGTAAAGTCGTAACTCTTGCATAGGATTATTAGGAGGGCTTAATGTACTAAAATACATAAAGTTATAAGAATAGCTTCTAGCAGTTTATATTATATTTTTATACTATTGCCTTCAAAAACATTATCAAAATTAGGACTTATCAATGATCATTCCCTTTACTTCTCTCTGTTAACTTTTATTATTTCCTCATTTTCTTTATTTTCTGGGCGTGTATTCATTTCAGAATCTCAAGCATGAGCTCTGCACCTGCGCTCAGTGGTTAGTGTGCCAGCCACATACACAGGCACTGGTGGTTTGAAACCCAGCCCAGACCTGCTAAACAGCAATGACATCTACTACAAGATAGCCGGGTGTTGTGGCGGGCACCTATAGTCCCAACTACTTGGGAGGCTGATGCAAGAGAAATACTTAAACCAGACATTTTGAGGTTGCTGTGGACTAAGACATCATGGCACTCTACTGGAGGAAATAGTGACACTGTGACTAAACAAAAAAAAAAAAAAGAAAGAAAGAATCTCAAGCATAAATATTACAAGTTTGCTATGAGTTTAAAGTGTTAACAACAACATGTATTCCAGACTGGAGTTAACTCAGCTGACAAAAGATAAATGCATTTTTTTTTTTTTGGTTGAAGCCAAAAAAGTGAGCCATTTTGAACTTTAAGAAATGTAAACTCTGTAAGCTCTGAAATATTTTAAGAATATAGCATCAAGATATGATACAAACAGTGCTGTGTAGGCTTTAAATTCTGAAGCTACTTTTAGTAAATACTAATGATTTCTCTCACAATAATTTGGTATTTGTTTTCCCTTGAATGTGACCAAGGATAGAGAATTTATCAGGAGTGAGCTACAGCGTATATGGGAACCATGTGTTTTTGTGAAATTCAACAATAATGGATTGGGAGCTACATCCATTACCACTGATTGAATATTTCATCTGTCATTTGATTTTGATTGTGGGGGATGGGAGATAAGAGTTAATAAAATTCAAATCGTGTAGAAATGCAATGCACTTGGTGACAATATTCCAACTGAATAGTTCAAAAAACAGATTATCATACAGCGAATCGCTGGTATGGTCACCTTGGATAATGAGCTCTGGCTTTTGTTATCTTGGCAATTACACTAGCCCTCCAGACCTTGAAGGAGATATGTGCCTACTATTCGGCCCCTAAAGACATGTATCAGATAAATTGATTTAAAATTGCATGCATCTAGAATCAATTGTGGTATTTTCAATAATACCTAGCATTATGTGAGCAGTTTCAGAAAGAACTTAGCTATCAGAAGAAACACAGTCTTTATAAAATAGAAAAAAAAAAGTAGTAAAAAAGAATACTAAATGCATATGGCTAGCATTCATTTTATTTTATTAGAAAATATTAACAAAATTCTGTTTTCCAAACAATGGAAGCACAAAATCAAGACCACAAGAGAAATGTTTAATATCCATTCTGTTTATCATTTTATTTAACATGCATGCAGATTAAAAATACCATAACTAAGAGCAAATTTGCAGTTTTATGCTGTACCATTATTTAACTTTTGAAGGTAAAAAATATGTTTTAAATATTCTGAATTAGAGGCGACACCTGTGGCTCAGTGAGTAGGGTGCGAGCTCCATATCCCCAGGGAGGCAGGTTCATACCCAACCCTGGCCAAACAAAAAAATAGCCGGATATTGTGGCAGGTGCCTGTAGTCCCAGCTACTTGGGAGGCTGAGACAAAAGAATCGCTCAAGCTCAAGAGCTGGAGGTTGCTGTGAGCTGTGATGCCACGGCACTCTACCGAGGGCAACAAAGTGAGATTCTGTCTCTAAAAATGTATATATACATTTTAAATTAAATAACCACATTTTTATTGATACTCTTTTAGCACAGAGTTTATGATATTATTTTGCTTGTTTTATTTTACATCAGCTGTTCATATGAAGAACTCAGGGTTTATGCCATGTATTTCAGATACATTCTTCATTGACAACTACAAGAGAAGGAATAAATGCTCACTTAACTGGAAATTGAATGAAAACATATCACTATTCTCATCAAAAGATGATTGGAAGAGCTGAAAACGAGTTGCTCTGTTTTAATATTTTTACACTGACAGCATATTTAGAATGTTTATTTAATCTAAGATAACAAGAAAATCTGTATTCATGGTCCCTATATAATTTTCACCTTGATATCGTATAAAATTTTAAAATTATATTTTCTACAATATAACATTCTTAGTTTATTATCAAATATCTGTATTACTTACTAGATAAGACACGTAAGACATGGATAAGATTTTATTTCTAAGAATAAAATTTCACTACTCAAAGCACAAATCCTATAACGTACTCACTGAAGCTGTGTTTGCTATTCTGAAAAATACTCTAATACGTGTGACGCTCTGGGTTACCATCACAGCCTGCAATTGTATACTGCCTCATATTTAAGCATTTATTTTTCTATCTTCATTTTAGCTTTTTAATTATATTCAATGATAATTTTACTGCATTTTGATCAATAAAGATTTGGGGAATCTTAAATAAATGTTAAAATAAATGATTAGAATGCTATAATTAAAGACATAAATAAAATCTTTTTGACAAATATTTTATCCTCAAGGCATACTTTGTTATTCCTATTAAGGCAAATGATTCTTTTTTTAAAATTTTTATTAAATTATAATTGTGTACATTGATGCAATCATGGGGCACAATGTGCTGACTTTATATACATTCTGAAATATTTTCATTGAACTATTTAACATAGCCTCCATGGCCTTTTTATCACTATACGAAAACATTTATATTCTACATTTAGTAATTTTCACCTGTACCCTTCTAAGATGCACTGCAGATGTGATCCCACCAATCACCCACCCTCCACCCATCCCCCTCCTTCCCTCCCCTCCCTTCCCTTGCCCCTTTCCCCATTTCTTGTGCTATAATAGGGTTTTAGCCTTCATATGAAATCCATAGAATAGCTTCATAGTAGGGCTGAGTATATTGGATACTTTTTCTTCCATTCTTGAGATACTTTGCTAAGAAGAATGTGTTCTAGCTCCATCCATGTAAACCCAAAAGAGGTAAAGTCTTCATCATTCTTTAAGGCTGCATAGTGTTCCATGGTATACATGTACCACTTGGGCTTCTTCCATGACTTAGCAATTATGAATTGGGCTGCAATAAACATTCTGGTACAGATATCTTTATTGTGATGTGATTTTACGGTCTTTTGGATATATACCTAGTAAAGTAATTATAGGATCGAATGGCAGATCTATTTTTAGATCTCTAAGTATTCTCCAAACATCCTTCCAAAAGGAATATATTAGTTTGCATTCCCACCAGCAATGAGGGATTATGTTTTTTAAAAATCAAGCAGATATTTTAAAGTTTTGCATTCAATTGACAAACTGAGAAATCAATCAAAGTCTCTTAAAGAAAGAGTTGATCAAGCAGAAGAAAGAATTAATGCACTGGAAGACACACTATTTGAAAATTCAAAGACAAAAGAGAAAATAAAATAGAATGAAAAGGAAAGTGAGGCTTAGCTCCAAGATGGCAGTAAGATCAGGGTGAAGGGACTCCAGCCACTTCTTACTGGACTGTCTGGTCCAGAATCATCATTGTGAGGGAACATTGAGAAAGCAAGGGACTTCCGTAACCATGGAAGTCAGGAGCAGGGGAAAACCTGCACAGGAAGTGTGTGAGGAAGTTGGGTGTCCCAAAGGCAAAGCCTATACATGTAATTCCAGAGGGATCAAGCCTGCAGGTGAGTCTCCCCTTCCCCACCACAGAATCCCATAGGTACCAACTAGGGACTAGACTGAACTCTGAGAGGGTCTGTCCATCTGGGAGAGGGGAATGGCATGAAATGAGCAGGATCTGAGATCCTTATGGTCTTCAGGGTGCACACAGAAACCAGTCCATTGGTAAATGGCTGGAGACAGGGAAGGAATTTTATGCTTTTTGAACTTAGAAGCTTATGTGAACCATGTTGCATGGGCCCAGGTGACGAACAATCTTGAATGGGACCTGGAAGGTAAGTTTGGCTTGGCAGAAGGCCAGCAGCCAGGGCTCTGCCACTGTAGGAGAGCTAGTTGCAGGGGAAGAACAGTTTCCAGGGGTCAAGCACTTGACTAACTCTGAGCTCTGCTGCACCCTTTGATCAATTCCTGTGGAGACACAGGTCAGTTGGGCAGATCAAGCCAACTGCAGACACCCCTTTGTGTTCTCAGAGAACTGTTTGGAGTGTTGAGGCATGTCTTCTATAAAGTCTAGCTTAAGTTCTGGCCCCCAACCCTATGGGTATTGAAGGCTTGTGACCCAACCCCACCCAGATTAAGGTCAAATGAACCAGGAAAATAAAACCAAGTCTTCAGGGCAACTAGGTAGTAGCTTCCTGCCCCCATTACACACAGAAGAAACATCTTGTTTGTTGTTGCTCATTTCCTAACCCTGCAGCGCCACAAGGTGTCCAGGAAATATATTGCCATATACGTAGGTTCTCTTTTCCTATTATTCCCTGGTGTTCAAGCAATACATTGAATTATATATATTTTTAGTTTTTGATTGTTTCCCTTTTTTTCCTTTTTGTTTAGTATCTTTTGATTGTTTCTCTTTTTTCCTTTTTGTTTAGTATCTAAGTTTCTTTCTGTTATGGGTGTTATTGTCCTTTTTCTTCCATTTCTTTGTGTCCTATTTTTTTTCTCTTTGTACCTTTTTTCTCACCTTTCCCTCATAAATTTCTCAAGCAACAACCAAAATATCCTTTTTTATTTTTGTGATCTGTTTTGCTCCATTTTGTTCTATATTTTATTTCTAGGATAGAGCCTTGCTTTGAGGAGGCCTATTTTGTGGTGCCAAGGCATTGGTGTGGCTCACAAAGGCGTCAAATGCCTGAGCTAGTTTCCCTTGAGAGCCCCAAACTAGTCTCTCTAGTTTTGGGCTCTCAAGGGATAATACTGGCAGGTCCCTGCCATGAGACTTGACTGATTTATTTCTATATTTGGTGATGGTGGGATCTTGTTCTTGGTCAGCCTCATAAGGAACTCCTGACCTCAGGGGACCCACCCACCCTGGCTTCCCAGAGTACTGGAATTGCAGGTGTGGGTCACTGCACTCTGCACAAAGCCATTATTATTTGCATTTTCTTCTGTCTTTCTTCTTGCTTTCTTTTCTTTTTTTTTTTGTAGAGACAGAGTCTCACTTTATCGCCCTGGGTAGAGTGCCGTGGCGTCACACTGCTCACAGCAACCTCCAGCTCTTGGGCTTAAGCGATTCTCTTGCCTCAGCCTCCCTAGTAGCTGGGA
>CAUYON010171661.1:0-14404 GCA_963573935.1 Arctocebus calabarensis
TTTTCTTTTTTAGAGACAGAGTCTTAATTTATCACCCTTAGTAGAGTGTCGTGGCATCACCCAGCTCACAGCAACCTCCAATTCCTGGGCTTAGGCGATTCTCCTGCCTCAGCCTCCAGAGTAGCTGGGACTACAGGCGCCCGACATAATGCCTGGCTATTTTTTGCTGCAGTTTGGCTGGGGCCAGGTTTGAACCAGCCATCCTCGGTATATGGGGCTGGCACCCTACCCACTGAGCCACAGGTGCTGCCCTTTTTTTTTTGTAGAGACGGAGTCTCATTTTATTGCCCTCAGTAGAGTGCCGTGGCATCACACAGCTCACTGCAACCTCCAACTCCTGGGCTTAGGCGATTCTCTTGCCTCAGCCTCCTGAGGCTGGGACTACAGGCGCCCGCCATAATGCCTGGCTAAGCACCCCCCCCTTTTTTCTATTTTTAGTAGAGACATTTTTGCTCAAGTTGGTCTTGAACTCATGAGCTCAAGCAATCCACCCACCTCAGCCTCCCAGCATACTACAATTATAAGTGTGAGCCACTGCGCCCAGCCTTTTCTATTTTTAGTAGAAATGGGGTCTGGCTCTTGCTCAGGCTGGTCGCTACTCCTGAGCTCAGGCAATCTACCTTCTTCGGCCTCCCAAGAGCTAGGATTAAAGGTGTGAGCTACCATCTCTGGCCCAATCACCTAATTTCTGACTCACATCTTAATCTGTTTTCTGTATACACCTAAAGGCAAATAAAAGTCAACAGATTAAAAGTGACCTTTTCCACCTTCTATGTATTCTAGGTCTCAATACTTTTATTTTTTTTTTTTTTTTGAGATAGAGCCTCAAGCTGTCACCCTGGATAGAGTGCTGTGGCATCACAGCTCACAGCAACCTTTAATTCCTGGGCTCAAGCAAGTCTCCTGCCTCCGCCTCCCAAGTAGCTGGGACTACAGGAGCCTGCCACAACGCCCAGCCATTTTTTGGTTGCAGCCATCATTGTTGTTTGGCAGGCCCAGGCTGGATTAGAACCCGCCAGCTCAGGTGTACATGGCTGGCGCCTTAGCTCATTGAGCCACAGGCACCGAGCCAATACTTCTAACATCCACCAATCTCTCAAGTCAGAATGCAGCTCTAGATTTCTCCCTTCTTCCCTATTTCTCCAAATCTAGTCTCCAAATTGTTCTTCTTAAACCAATTCCCACAATTATGCTGTCTCTCTTTGCAGAGACTCCTTTATAGTGTCCCAGGTGGATCTAACCAAAAAGAACTAGGACTCTGGGAAAGCCATTTTCTTTTTTCACCAGTACATCACGATATATAATGCCAATTGTTTGTGGCTCCATGCACATGCCATCTATCTTCTCTGTTTTTTTTTTTTTTTCCCTTTCACTTGCCTGGAAAGTTAACAACTCCTGGAGGTAGTTAGGAAGCCTTAACTGAACCCTAAGGTCAGACCAAATCCTTTCTCTTACTCCACAGCTCCCTATACATTCTTTACTTCATTATAATAAAATGACCTATTTATATAGTCTTTCCCTATCACTACTACACTACGCTCTTCAGAGCATAAGATCACTTATTTAATTTTCAACATGTGTGAGCAGAGTCCACAAAGGTGCATGGTGCCTTTGGCAAACTGAACCTCCAGTCTCTGGATCAATATAATCTCAGAGAAGGAGTTTCTCCAGTGACCCTTCAATCTACCTTCTTTGGGCATTTTCAAGACTAATTTCAAAAACAGATTCAGAAACGTGCCTCCACATCAATACACTCTGTGACTCTCATTGAAAACATTATTTCAAATTTGTACAGCCTTTACTCCATTACTGTCAAACCTTCAGTGGTAGTTAACAGAAACTGAGCTTGGCTTAGGTTTTCCTGTCCCTGTGTTGCTGGTATTTCCTTAATCTCCTACCATTATACAAAGGCCAGGAAAGCAACCAAGACACTGGATGCAGCTCCCCATTGTGATGCCCAGAGGCTGATTTCAGAGCCAGATATATCTGCATTTGTACAGATTTCGATAAGAAACCTAACGATGAAGTTAAGCCCACCTTGAGAAGGGCAGAGCACTGGGAAACCCAGGAAATCCCTGCCTGTTTGGCTACTTGCTTATCACCTCTATTTCTCTGAGCTTATTCCTCACCTAGCAAATGGAGATAATAACACTTGTCTTACAGGTTTATGGTGAGGAGTATGGCCTGGTTCACTAGACTATGAAACGTAATTCTAAAGCACAGAGTCCCTCCCCAGACCTATTTCTACCTAATAGTCCCAAACATAAATTGGATGTGTTGAGGGTGGGGGAGAAAATAGATAGAGAGGCTTGGCACCTGTGGCTCAATGGGCTAAAGTGCCAGTCACGTACACCTGAGCTGGTGGGTTTGAATCCAGCCTGGGCCCGCCAAACAATGATGGCTGCAACCAAAAAATGACTGGGTGTTGTGGCGGGCGCCTGTAGTCCCAGCTACTTGGGAGGCTGAGGCAAGAGACTCACTTGAGCCCAGGAATTGGAGGTTGCTGTGTGCTGTGATGCCATAGCACTCTATCCAGGTGACAGCTTGAGGCTCTGTCTCAAAAAAAAAAAAAAAAAAGAAAATAGAAAGAGAGGAAAAATGACTTAAAAAGAAGTCTGGAGGCTCGGCGCCTGTGGCTCACGGGCTAAGGTGCCAGCCACGTACACCTGAGCTGGAGGGTTCAAATCCAGCCTGGGCCCGCCAAACAACAATGACGGCTGCAACCAAAGGATGGCCGGGTGTTGTGGCGGGCGCCTGTACTCCCAGCTACTTGGGAGGCAGAGGCAGGAGACTCTCTTGAGCCCAGGAATTGGGGGTTGCTGTGAGCTGTGATGCCACAGCACTCTATCCAGGGTGACAGCTTGAGGCTCTGTCTCATAAATAGAAAAAAAGTCTGGGAATTTAAATGACCATCATATCTCAGGTAGACACCATTTAGAATTGCAGATTTTAAGACACATGGAACCATGAAAGCTCAGGCTCCCTCTATGAACTTTCCCTCAAAGTTTAATTCTGTACGTAATATATAAAAATGCTCTTACTGCTTTTCATTGCTATCTAAACAGTTGAAAGAACTGCCAAAACCCTTGATTACTAGAAACTGTCAGAAATAGGAATCAGGGTTATGCTGTCAAAACAACAGTTGACAGAAGTCTTTTTCTCCCTCTCAGTTTTCAGGAAATCCTGATCTTAATTGATATCCCCATCACTACTTTTGACCAAGACTCTAAATAATCTGGTTACATTATCAAGCATAGTTGGAAGCTGTGGTTCTTACCAGGGAGTCCTGGTAGTGGGAAGAAGCTGTCAAAGGGAGAGGGGAGGAATGAAGTTAACTAGAAGCCAAACAGCATTAGCATGATGTCATGAACCTTTGCAAGAGGCTGAAACATTCCATACTAGCTAACATTTTGGGAAGACTCTGTAGGAATGGTAAGTTATGAGAATATTCAGCCAAGACCCCTCAATAAAACTGGCTCTTACAACACACAGGAGATATGTAGTCACTAATCACCAGCAGGACACTACCAGTAATCTGTAACTTTCTTGATTCTCTAATATACTATATCTCCATTCACGCGGATCTTCCAGATTCAAGGACAACCGATAATCCAATGGAGCAAGTGACTCAGTCCAGGAGTTCACACAAGAGTGACAAAAGTTCAGGCCTGCATAAACAGAACTAACATCTGCTCCACCCCCTTTTCTTAATGTTGGAACAGCAAAGTAAACACACTGGGGTTACTGAAAACAAAACATCTTTGTACACACATAAAAGTAGTGATGTTGGGGATGGAAAGGGTGAAGGGAGAAAGGTAGGCCAACAAACCAGAAAACGACCAAACTCTCTCTCTCTCTATATATATATATTTTTTTTTTACAAACTTTCTTTCCCTTAACTTCTATTTCATCCAAACTAGCTCTCATAGCTGAGGTCCACATTTAAGATTACAACATCACACACAGATTACATTTCAAAAGAAAAGGAAACCAGTCAGCTGTTCCTTTAACACACACAGACTTCCTAACTCCCTTGACCAGATCCCCACCATCAGATTAAGGAATCCAAGCCTGAATTTCTCCTCCAAAATATCTGAGGCAACCAGCAGCCCAGAAAAGCAGAGGGAGACAGACCAGAGACCACTGCGGTGATAAGAGGTGTCAGTCACTTCGGAGCCATTATTTAGTAGTAAAATGGGAATAAGAATAACAATAGTACCACTCTTCAGTACCAATAAGTCAGAGAGGGTTACCAGAGATAATTATGTTCAAACAGAACAGCGGCGGGCTTTTAAGTGTTTTGGGCCAGTCAGGTATTATTATTACTACTACTATAGTCTCACTAGCCCAGACAAGACCCTGGGGCCCGAGGTGAGGGCTTTGGTGCCTAGCAGAGCCATTAACAGGCGGATCCGGCCGGTCGGAGCTGCTATCTAGTGCTTGGAGCCCAATAGCTTAAAGATGGAAGAGGCGAGAAGCCTCGGGAGCAGGGGCGTATGAGGGACAGAGAACAGATACGGAAGGGGTTCCGAGAGGACAGACCAGCACATGGGGTCCTGACGGAAGCCTCCAAACTCACCGAGCGTGAATTCCCATTGCTCGTTCCCCAGAGAACGTTCGGGCACCACCTCCAGGTCCAGCATTGGTTCGGCTCGCCGGGCCCGGGCGGCCTCCCAGCGGCAGCGCAGATGCGACCAGAGCTAAGAAGACAAAGCAGCGGCTGACAAGCCGCCCTTACCGATCCGATGCGGCCCTGCTCTCCACCTCTTCCCTCGGCTGGGGTGACGGCACCAGCCTAACAGCACACCTCACCTCACCTCACCGGCAGCAGCCGCGGCGGCACACACAGCGGAAGCTGCAGGAGCGACTGCTGCAAAAGTGACGCGCCGGGCCGTAAAGCGTGGGGAGGGCGGGGCGAAGGCGGGAGTTCAATCGCAGGGAGGAGCCTAGGGTGGAGTCGCGCACGCGCAAAGCCTAGATCGAGCGGCTGAGCCGGTCGAGGTGCCAGCAAAGGGAAGGCTGTAACGACTCGGAGGGTGAGATCTCTGGGAACCAGGAGCTCCATATTTCGTGAACCCCCACATCTGCACGCCACAATACACAAGTTTAACACGTCTACGCATGGAAGGAAGGGTACACCACGCAACATACACATGTCGCACGACTACACAACACCCGTCTGCCGTCTTGCACACACGTCCCAATCGCCTTCACTGGGCACGAAAGCGAGTACTGAGGGCTCAAAGTCTAAGGCCCCATGGGGAGGAAGGCTGCGGGCGCCCCCCACCATCCACTTTGGGGTAGGGATTAATGCCGACTGCCGCTGAGTTTAGTTCAGGGATGACTCCCTCCTCACCCAATCTCCCTAGAGGGGTATTAGAATGTGTGTGGGGATAGAGGTGGGAGGAAAGGGGTTGGTTGTGGGAGAGGACTGGGTAGAAGGGGAAGGAAGAATCCTCGGCCAGGCCTCCCTTTAGATTGACGTCCAGACGTGCGCAGCCCTCCTGGGCTCCAGATCCGACGCTGCCTGATGCAGCTCAGACAAATGCTCTGTGGTCTTCACCAGCCCTCTGGCATTTTCTGTGCCTCAGTTTCCTCGCCTACAAGTGGGGGAGGGGCTCTGTAGTTTGATCAGCCGCTGCTTTAGCCTGTGCACTGGGGCACCCTGAAAGGCAGCCACGGCCTCTTCTGCCTAGGCATTACGGAAGCAGTCTCGATTCTCAAAACCAACTCGAGACATGAGATTTATCCCTCTTTACAGGCGAATAAATGAAGCCCACACACGTTAAAGACCTAAAGTTCTTTGGTTCTAGGGGACAGAACCCCAACACATCGCTTCTCCAGGAAAGTTTTTAGCAGGGAGAGAGTGGCATGCTAAATTCTCAAATGGCTTGTAGAAAGAACTCTAACTTGGGAGGCTCTCGATACATCTAAAGTCACTTCTACTTTAATTAAAACAAATGACGTGGAAATGGATATCCATTGCAGCATCTTATACCAAAACAACAGAACTGGGTTATTGAGATATTCAGTGGAGAGGTGGCTAAATAACCTCGAATATGTATAATTAGATAACATTTTTTTTTTGAGACAGAGCCTCAAGCTGTTACCCTGGATAGAGTGCTGTGGCATCACAGCTCACAGCAACCTCCAATTCCTGGGCCCAAGCGAGTCTCCTGCCTCCGCCTCCCAAGTAGCTGGGACTACAGGCACCCGCCACAACGCCCTGCTGTTTTTGGTTGCAGCCGTCATTGTTGTTTGTTGGGCTGGGCTGGATTCGAACCCACCAGCTCAGGTGTATGTGGCTGGCGCCTTAGCCCATTGAGCCACAGGCGCCGAGCCAGATGCATTTTTTTTTTAAAGGAATTTGTCCCCTATATGCTGATGTGGAAGGAACTCTAAGAGAGAAAAGCATAGTATGACCCCACCTGTAAACATAAAGAAACACTGGCCATGCTGAAAAGGGAGGATATTTCTGGAAAGATAAAAGGTTGTCAATACTTAATATAGGGGTAGGAAGCTGGCATCAGGGTGACATTTACTTTTACCATGGAAAGCATTAAAGATGTGTCTAGGAAATGCTAGTTGGGCAGCTGGGCGAGATAGCCTGGGAAAGGGACCTGGAGGAAAAGTCCTAAAATTGTTGAGGAATAATCTTAAATCAACTGAAAGTGTCTTAATTGAACTAAAATCCAACCACAATGGTGCAATTGTTCTTTCGTGTAATAAACACTTTGAGGGACCTATTTCTGGCTTTTTGTTTTTTGAGACTGTCTCACTATGTCATTCTTGGTAGAGTGCTGTGGTGTCACAGCTCACAACAACCTCAAACACTTGGGCTTAAGTGATTCTCTTGCCACCGCTTCCCAAATAGCTGGGACTACAGGTGCCTGCCACAAGGCTGAGCTATTTTTGTTGTTGTTGCAGTTGTCATTGTTGTTTAGCTGGCCCAGCTGGGTTCAAAACTGCCAGCCTCTGTGTATGTGGCCGACACCGTAACCATTGTGCTATGGGACACCCAGTCGAAGGACCTATTTCTCGTGGAGGAGGGAGGATGGGGCCTGAGTTGGGGTGGAGTAAGCTGGGTAAGGTTGTGAGACAGGCAAGACAAAGAGGAAGCTACATCCCTCTAGTTAACAAAGTGTAAAGGATTTTTAGTTTGGATAACTCAAAAAATAGGAAGAACGAGTTTGTGGGGGAGGGCCCTAAGAAATTCTCTTGTTGGAATGATAAGCAGATAATGTTTCTCTGAACAGTTAACAACAAAAGTTTATCTTTGCTTATTTAAGTGTGACCCAGGTTTTTGTCAGAGGTGAGAGTGACAGCTTTGGGATGATAGTACTAGAAGATAGGAGGCCAGAGTCCAGTGCCCAGTATGTGGACTAGAAGCAGGAAGTGCCTCAAGGGAGTAGGCCAAGTTTTTCCTCCAAACTCTGTGTGGGATGTTCAGAAATATTGAAGTCTATCTAATGAAGAGTGTATTCAGGGAGAACAGGTGATCGTGGCAGCAGTCAAAGCCAGATGTATAGGAACAGCCACAGGTTAGAAAATGGTGGTTAAATTCAGGGACTAAGAATTTGAATCTTATTTCTGCCACTTAATAGCTTTGTGCCTTGAGCAAGTTACCTAACCACTCCATGCCTTAGTTTCCTCATCTGTAAAATGATCACACCTACTTCACAGATTTGCCCTTGTAAGAGGGTCTGACTTACAGGTTAATGCTTTGTGTGTAATTAAATAGAGAAAAAATCTAATGGTGGCAGGGAATTGATGGACTACATTGGCAGGATTTACAGATTGAATGTGGATATGAAGGAGATTGGGAATCAAGAATAAAGACATAGGGTTTGAGTGCAGTGGCTTACGCTTGTAATCCTAGTACTCTGGGAGGATAAGGGGGGTAGATTACTTAAGCTCAGAAGTTTGAGACCAACCTGAGCAAAAGCAAGACCCCATCTGTAAAACTAGCTCACTATTGTGGAGGGCGCTTGTGGTTCCAGCTACTCAGGAGGCAGAGGCAAAAGTTGAGCCCAAAATTTTGAGGTTGCTGTAAGTTATGATGTCACTACACTCTATCTACCAAGGATGGTAAAGTGAGACTGTGTCTCAAAGAAAAGAAAAAGAATAAAGACATAGTTTTCCAGCTTGAGTAGCTAGCTGTTAGGATAGTGGTATCCAGGAAGTGGCTGGGGAACTGACATTGGAGGCTGGGAGGATGCCAGTTCTTTTTAGTAAAAAGATGTCATGTATGATAATTTGGAAGTGAGGCAATATTAACAAGCTCAAAGCCCTTGGTGAAGAACTGGGAAAAACCGAATCTTAGTACTATGGTTATTATTGTTTTTATGAAGATTAAAACAAAGAAAGAAAACAAGTTTGAAAGCAGGAATGAAAGGTAAATTTATTCAACACATCAGCGACAGGGCCCAGGGTCATGGAAGGCAATGTCCTGGGGAACCCTTCTTAATAGGAGATAAGGCAAAAGGATCGTTTGAGCCCAGGAAGTTAAGGCTGCAGTGAGCTATGATCACAATACTGCACTCCAGCCTGGGCGACAGAGCAAGACTCTGTATCTAAAAAAATAAAAAATATAATAATTGAAAGAGTAGCCTATAATATCATTAGAATTGTTAACAAATATTCAGATTCTCTCCTGGAAAAAAAGTAGGATTGCAGTTCTCTGTTCAGCTGAAGTTGTGTATGGCTATGACTTGCTTGGTCCAGTGAAAACAGAAGTCACATGTTATCAATTCAGGTGAGTTTTCAAAGCCAGTTACCCTTTCATCACACTATCTTCTTTCTTGGCTTTGTCATGATAGCTGGCAATGTTCCCGTTCTGCTTTGTCAGCCTAGATCAACCACTAATGGGTATTTAGCACATAAGAGAGAACTCTTTAGGCCAATAAATGTTAGGTGTTTTTTAAGGCAACCAACCTATCCTTACTGGTAAGAGAAACTAGGAAAATTGTAAATTACATCTCCTGTGCTTTTTTCTCAGCTCTGAAATATCTCTGTGCCCAGTAGGCTACTCTAAATCTTCCTACTGGGTTGCCCTATCATATGATCAGAGGGACCAAGTTCCTCTGGTTCCCATCTTGTTCTCTCCAATCAAGCGGAGTTAAGTTTTCTCAAGTGCCCATTCTATCAAGCTCATAACCCCTCAGTGGCTTCCTGTTCACCCTTAGGAATGATCCCCACGTTTTCACAGAGCTAAAAAGTTTGGCTCAACACTGCCTATGACTCTTACCCTGGCCCTGTTTTAATTCACTGCTTAGCCCCTCTATTCCATGTTCTCCCTATATCAACTGCTTAGTTTTTCAAACTTGTCAAGCTATGCTATTATTTTTTTAGACAAAGTCTTGATCTCTTGCCTAGACTACAGTGTAGTGGCATCACTGTATAGCTCACAACAACCTCAAACTCTTGGCCTTAAGCAATCCTCCTGCTTGGGCCTTCCAAAGTGCTGGGATTACAGTCATGAGCAGTGGCTGTCCCCAGCCTTTCTTTTATTAAGTAGAGTTTATTTGGGCCAAGCTTGAAGACTGCAAGCTGGGAGCACAGATTCAAGCTGCCCTGAATGTAAACTCCCTTGTCAATCTATTGCCTGGCCACCTCCAATACTTCTGTCACCTTTTCTAGTTGGTGTAATGTCTGCCATCCTTTAGAACTCAGCTCAAATGCCTCTTCAGAGAAGTCTACCCAAATCAGGATAGATGTACTATCAAATCCAGTACTTCTAATATAAGTTAAACTTTTTGGTGAGTTTTTGGTCTAGACTGCAGTTTCCCTTTGGGCAGGGACCATGTATGTTTTGGATAATGAATATACTTTTTTTTCCCCTACATGATTCTAAAGGGTAAATAATTATACTTTGTTTTTTTTTTTTTAGACAGAGCCTCAAGCTGTCACCCTGGATAGTGCTATGGCATCACAGCTCACAGCAACCTCCAATTCCTGGGCTCAAGCGAGTCTCTTGCCTCAGCCTCCCAAGTAGCTGGGAGTACAGGCGCCCGCCACAACACCCAGACATTTTTTGGTTGCAGCCGTCTTTGTTGTTTGGCGGGCCTGGGCTGGATTCGAACTCGCCAGCTCAGGTGTACATGGCTGGCGCCTTAGCCCACTGAGCCACAGGCGCCGAGCCTATCCTTTGTTTTAATCTCTTTTAAAAAGTAGTAATAGAGCTTTAGTCCCTTTTTTTTTTTTTTTTTTGAGACACAGTCTATGTCTCACTCAATAGAGTGCCATGCTCACAGCAACCTCAAACTCTTGGGCTTAAGTGATTCTCTTAAGGTGTCAGCCTCTCAAATAGCTGGGACTACAGGCACCTGCCACAATGTCCATCTATTTTTTTGAAGCAGTTGTCATTGTTGATTAGCAGGCCTTGGCCCGGTTCGAACCTGCCTGCTTTGGCATATGTGGCTGATGCTCTAACCTCTTAGCTATGGGTGCTGAGCCAGTATCTTTCATTTTCAAAAATTATTTTTCCTTCTGGTTGTATTATCTAAGTTCATTAGTCTCTTACAGTCTTATCGATGTGAGTCAATATATGCAACTTAAAAGTTTTATAGAAGCCAAATTAAAATGCAAAGAGATACATTTTAACATTTATCTACTATATCAAATATCAAAATAATACCATTTTAACGTGTAATAAAAATTAGAAATCAAGGAGTTAGCATATATTCCTTTTTATGTACTAGGTCATAACTATTGGTATTTTATACTAACTGCACATCTCAACTTGGGCATTAAATTTTCAAAGACTAGGCTCGGCACCTGTGGCTCAATGGGCTAAGGTGCCAGCCACATACACCTGAGCTGGCAGGTTCGAATCCAGCCCGGGCCTGCCAAACAATGCCGGCTGCAGCCAAAAAATGGCCGGGCGTTGTGGCAGACGCCTTTAGTCCCAGCTACTTGAGAGGCGGAGGCAAGAGACTCGCTTGAGCCCAGGAATTGGAGGTTGCTGTGAGCTGTGATGCCATGGCACTCTATCCAGGGTGATAGTTTGAGGCTCTGTCTCAAAAAAAAAAAAAAATTTTTTCTTTCAAAGACTAAAATGAAATGCAGTCCAAAACAAAGTTTTATTTAACAGAGAAATACTTAAATCTGCTTCAGCTTTTAAAAATTAAAAAACCAGGGTGGTGCTTTTGGCTCAAAGGAGTAGGGCGCCAACCTCATATGCCGGAGGTGGCAGATTCAAGCCCAGACCTGGTCAAAAACTGCAAAAAAAAAAAAAAAGAAAGGAAAGATAAAAAATTAAAAACCCAAACAGTTTAGTTCTTCACATTTAAAGTGCTCAATAGGCTCGGCGCCTATGGCTCGATGGGCTAAGGCACCAGCCACATACACCTGAGCTGGCAGGTTCGAATCCAGCCCGGGCCCGCCAAACAACAATGACGGCTGCAACCAAAAAAAAAAAAAAAAATGGCCAGGCGTTGTGGCGGACGCCTGTAGTCCCAGCTGCTTGGGAGGCGGAGGCTAGAGACTCGCTTGAGCCCAGGAATTGGAGGTTGCTGTGAGTTGTGATGCCATGGCACTCTATCCAGGGTGACAGCTTGAGGCTCTGTCTCAAAAAAAAAAAATAAATAAATAAACAAAAAGTGCTCAATAGCCATACTACTATATTGGAAAGCATGAATACAGATTAGTCTTCTCTAGTCAAAAATTTTCCTCTATGGACCAGGTGCAGTGGCTCATACTTGTAATCCCAGCACTCTTGGAGGCCAAGGCAGGTGGATTGCTTAAGCCCAGGAATTTGAGAAGAACCTGAGCAAGAGTGAGACTCGATCTCTACTACAAATAGAAAAAAGTACCTGGGCATTGTGGCAGGCACCTATAGTCCCAGCTATTCAGGAGGCTGAGGCAAGAGGAACTCTTGAACCCAGGAGTTTGAGGTTGCTGTAAGCTATGATGCCATAGCACTCTACCCAGGGTGAAAGAGTTAAGATTCTGTCTCAAAAAAAAAAAAAAAAAAAAGTGCTCTTTTAAAATAATGACAGCCCCTGTATGGGCTGAGCATGTCGGCTCATGATGGGAAGGCAGAGGGAAGATTGCTTGAGTTCAGGAGTTTGAGACCAGTCTTAGCAAGAGACCCCGTCTCTACTAAAAACAGAAAAACTAGCTGGGCATGGTGTCAGGCACCTGTGGTCCCAACTACTTGGGAGGGTGAGACAAGAGGATCTCTTGACTCCAAGAGTTTGCAGTTGCTGTGAGTTTAAAATCACCATTGCATTCTACACAGGGTGACAGAGTAAGACTCTGTCTCAAAAAAAAAAAACAAAAAAATCCCTCTTTTTTTTCTTTCAACTCAACATTTCTGAAACGTGAATAAGGTCAGAATGACCTTACCTCTTAAGTTGCTTAAATTGTTCTAGCCAAAAGCTGAGCGTTAACTAATATAATGATTTATCTATTTTAGAGTATCCTATATTTAAATGAACTAAAGTGACATAATCCTTGAGCATGTTGAAAGGCCATTTTATGTATATATCATAGTGATTCAAGAGAAGGAATTGGGGGTTGGTGCCCATAGCTCAGTGGTTAGGGTGCTGGCCACATACACTGAGGCAGGCGGGTTCAAACCTGGCCTGGGCCTGCTAAACAACAACTGCAACAAAAAAATAGCTGGTTTTTGTGGAAGACGCATATCATCCCAGCTATTTGGGAGGCTGAGGCAAGAGAATCGCTTAAGCCCAAGAGTTTGAGGTTGCTGTGAGCTGTGATGCCATTGCACTCTACCTAGGGCGACACAGTGAGACTGTCTCAAAAGAAAAAAAAAAAAAAAAAAAGGAATTGGCTGGGGGCAGTGGTTCACGCCTGTAATCCTAGCACTCTGGGAGGCTGAGGTGGGTGGATTGCTTGAGTTCATGAGTTGGAGACTACCCTGAACACAAAGTGAGACCCCAGCTCTACTAAAAATAGAAAAACTGAGGATCTTAAGCCCAAGAGTTGGAGGTTGCTGTGAGCTATGATGCCACACCCGAGGCAACTTTGTCTCAAAAAAAAAAAAAGGAAAGGAAAAGAATTGATGCTGTGCTATCTAAGGGGAATCATGCCTTGAAATCTGCCTGTAAGACTAAAATCTTACCTTGAAATAACGTTTGAGAGGTTAAAACACCAAAATTGTCTTGTAAATACGCATTTTATATATGGTAATACTGCTGTGGTTTTAAAAATATGTTCATAGATTCTTTCACATCCTTCTAAGAGAAGGGGCTTAATGTTCCTCCCTTTGAGTGTGAGCTAGACCCAATGATTTGATTCTAACAGAGTATATAGCATCCCCAGATTAGTTTATTAAGACTATGGCTTTCATCTTGGGCATACTATTGGATCATTTACTGAGGGAACTCAGCTATCCCACTGTGAGCTGTTCTACAAAGAGACTCATGTGGCAAGACACCTAATGGGGTCTCTGTCTAACACCTCATTAGGAATTAAGGCTTTTTTCTAACAGACTGCAAGGAACCAAGTCTTGATGAGCTTGTCCCAGTCAAGCCTTGAGATGACTGTAGCCCAGGCTGACTCTAACCTCATGAGGGACCCTGAAACAGAACCACTGAGCTTAGCTACTTGTAGATCTCTGAATCACAGAAAACTATAAGACATTGTACTTTACTGTTTTAAGCTGCTAAGTTTTGGGGTAATATATTACATAGTAATGGATAATACAATGGCTTATAGACCGAAAAGCTCTCCATTCCCAAATGAGGCATAAATCAAATAATATATTTTGTTCCAGGCAGTACTAGCTTATCCAAATATCTGCTTTTAGAAATGATATAATTACTTAAAATCATGCTGTTACTGCTCAAATGACTTTTAAATTAACCCTCAAATATGAATCCTACTCTTTGCAATTTTCCTTAATGGTGTCAATTCAGCATTTAAAAGCATTTTTGTCATTTGCAATAAGTCTGGTGGTAAGTAAACTTGTTCATTACAGATCAGGCCTAAGGCATACCTCTTCTAACAGGCTTAAGGCATATGTCTAAAGAAAAATTCTTAATTTCTAATGTAGGAAAACACTGGAAGGAGTCCTAAGAATGTCTTATATAATACCAGCACAATCAAAATAAGTACACAGTTTTGTATATTTCCAAAACAACTAGCTTGAAAGATGGAACTAATTTGGATGTGTAACTTTAAAAATTCTTCCTTCTCGGTTCGGTGCCTGTGGCTCAACAGGCTAAGGTGCCAGCCATGTACACCTAAGCTCACGGGTTCGAATCCAGCCCCAGCCCGCCAAACAACAATGACGGCTGCAAACAAACAAAAAAAATGGCCGGGCATTGTGGCGAGCATCTGTAGTCCCAGCTACTTGGGAGGCGGAGGCAGGAGACTCACTTGAGCCCAGGAATTGGAGGTTGCTGTGAGCTGTGATGCCACAGCACCCTATCCAGGG